>PVKA01003918.1:0-104444 GCA_004027165.1 Ctenomys sociabilis | reverse complement strand
GGAGGGAGGGAGGGAAGGAAGGAAGGAGAAAGAGCAAGACAGAAAGGAAAGCAGGCAGGCAGGAAATGAGAACAAGCGTATCTGGTGTCCCCTTGCTTTATCAAGGTAGTAAAGAACACAGCTTACTTCCAGTTTCTTTCCGTCACCTTATAAGCTAATATCTCAACAGGTGGCTACAGCCACGTGTTACAATGTGTGTGGTGGGGTGCTCCTGTATTATAGTACATGCTTAATTCTGGAGGCTTAAATTAAAGCAATTCTTCATCATTGCAGTCCTGTCTTAGGTTAAGCGCTACTTGGTGCTGCAGCCAGTGAGAAGCCACGAGAGCCTTGTGGTTTCCTGTGTAGCCACGTCGCTCGACATTCATCTAAATCTTCACACGTCGTCTCACCCATAGAGAATGTTAGTAGCTACATGAATAATCCCCAGGATTAGTAGGCTGTCTGCTTCATAATACCTGAGCGATTTAGCAATTTCCTTATTTGCTTTCTCATCCCTCTCTGCTCTCTTTTCTGAGGGAGAAAAATTAGGATTGTAATATTGGATGGTTAAAAGTCTCCACTTTGCAAATTAAAACAGAGATTTAAAAATCATTAAAGCATTAACATCCTGGTTACGCACTGCTGAGCTGTTGGAGCAGTCGGGGAACCTAACAAGGCCATGGCAATCACGGCTGAGCCGCAGCTGCTGATTGGGGGGACCACCCAAAATGTGCTGCAAGGGCTCAACCATTTGTGCCCCAGCCTCCTGCTCCAGAGACCTGGGCCCTGAGGAGGAGTGCCTGACTTCCTGACCAGGGAGAAAGACAGAGATAGCAGCAGCAGAAATAGAGAGCCACGCCATCAGTGCACCGGGGAGAAAGCCAGGTCTGCCTGCCAGCATCCAGCCCATCCCTCGAGATGCAGCTCAAGGGGAGGCTCACCCTGTGGCCAGCCTCTGACAGGTCTGAGTCGCACTTTCCCTGTGCAGAATGAGGGCCTTGTGTCTATTCACAAGATTTTTAGCTGAACACAGTGGTATGGAGATTCCAAAAGCACATTCAAGGTGCAAAGTGCTCTGCAAGGGAAGACAAGGGTGGTAGAGCTGGAGATGCAGATGTAAAGGAGGATATGACCTGAGCTCATTACTTGGGTAGGAATTGTCTTCACTCCCCACCCCCAGCACTTCCCACAGCTCCATCCTTGTCCAGAAGGAATTGTCACCAGGCTTTCCCAGCCTTTCTACATGCAGGAAGACTTTCTGCTCCTCTCATCCCAATGCAAGTTCAGGCCATGCTGGTTTCAGGCTCCGTGTGTCACTTGCTGCTGTTAGCAGCTTCTTCCATGCAACATTCTTGCAATCTTCCCTTTCTGGATCATGGCAACATGTGGCTTGAGGGTTGTTCCCTCAGTCAGTCCTGTCTCATTTCTGCCTGTGAGGTTTGTCCACTGAAACTAGCAGCCTCCTCGTTGCTCACTGCCCCAAGCCCTTAACCTGAAAAGTCAATGGAAATGAAGAAAAAGAGAAACCCAAGAGTCCATCCTATGTTCACTCCCACTTGCAGAGCCTCACCCCAACACTTGGATTGCCCTGTGCACTGGGGCAAAGAGGTGGGCACAGTGGACCAGGTCAGGACCTTCCCAGGGATGAGACTGCATAATATCATTGCTGTGTGTGGTTGTACAGGGAGGAGAGGCGGGACAAGGGTGGGACAATGTGCTTGAGGACAGAGAGGAGACAGAGATCTTCCTAGCAAGATTAGACAGCATACTTGGAAGAAAAACCTCATTAGTAGGATACCCTATGGATGCAATGTGTTCAGACCAGGGTGGAGACGGGTAAAGAGGGGCACAGAAGCTGGCAGGAGTGCTTGTCAGCCAACTCCAAGTCATCAGTGTCCTGAACCCAGAGGTGATAGCAGCAAACATGCCTGTATGTATATTTTATCCTCACAGCTGCAATAAGGAGCATCCTGTGACACAATTTCAGAGATGAAGAAAAGGTCCCACAGAGATTCAGGTATCAAAGGCCGCTCTGCTACTGCCCTTCAAACTCCTGTGCAAGTAAATCAATTCCACAATGGAGTGATGCAAACACAGAGAGACTGAGGGGTACCTTGTTAATTCTTCAGGGGAGAGTCCCAAAAGAAGGAGGCCTTCACTGACATAAGAGGTAAGAGGTAAGGAAAGATGAGCAGGCACAATCTAGGGAGAGAGGACAGCACAGGCAAAGCCTGCCTTGAATGAAAGCTAGAACATCTGACCAGCCAGACCTGAGGGGGCCCATGTAAGTCCAGCATGTTGAGGCAGGAGGCATGCCCTGAGCTCAAGGCCAGCTTGGGCTTGCCTTATGAGTACAAGGCCAGCCTGAGCTGCAAAAGCAAGACGCAGTTTCCAATAAATACAGCTACTGGGCAGCAAAGATGAGAATAAATGTCACAAGCGAGATGCAAGTCCATATCTTGGGGGCCTACAAAGAACTAAATTAAGTCTCTTTGTGGAGACCTACCAAGCCCTCTGCAAATACATTCCTAGGCTACATTCCAGAGTCTGGCTTTAATTCTAAAGATAGCAGAAGGTCACTAGAGGATGGCCCTAGTCACTATCACCCCCCATCCCGAGTGCCATGCTGGCTATCACACACAAAGGGCAGAAGAGACCAAATGCACCATTCACACTGGTCCCAAGGAGGCTCCTGAGGCAGCCCAGGCAAGGGGTGCCCAAGGTTGTGGGATGGAGATGAGAGAGCCAACCTGAGAGGAGATGCCGTCAGGACTCAGTAAGCACTTTCCTGAGTGGAGCAGAGGAGGAGATTAAGCCAATGGAGCTGAGGTGTCTAGCTGTGAACACTAGTTAGGCAAAGAAGTCATTACCCATGTTAGACAATTCCAATGATAATGGCAATAATCTAATCGTTGCCTCTTAATGAGTCTTACTGCCTCTGGTCTTTTTCTGCTTCAGTTCATTCTTCATAATATCTAATATAGCAGATTACTTTTGGTGATGCAATTGTTCAAATTGTTGAGATAATCAAGTCTACTTTAAAAAGAAAAAAACTTTGCAAGAGAAAGAGAGACCCACAGAGATGTGTGGTTGGGTGAGGGTGGTTGTGGGCGAGGAGGAAGCATTGCCCAATTTCATTTGAAAACAAATGATTGAAACTTCTTCTTAGGCAGAGGCAGGGGCCAGAGGTTTGATCCCCAAGCCTGCCATGCCAGCCCGGCCCCCAGGGCTTGCTGAGATGGCCATGAGACTGAGTATGGTGTAGTGTACCTGTAATCCCAGCACTTGGGAATTTGAAAACAAGAAGATCACTACAAATCAAAGCTGTATAGCAACACCCTATATACCCTGCACTTAAAAAAAAAAAAAAAAAGAAAAAGAAACTCTTTATTTCAAGATCCATTCTGCTTATCTTTGAAGTTTAATGGCAAAAATGGCATCTACTCATAGATTTTAGAACCTTCTCAGTGTCAAAAATAATCCTAGATTCTTTCTACTTGTGTTTTATTTGAAACAACCCTTCTAACAACTCACTTATCATGTAATTTTCCCCATTTTTCAGAAGAAGAAATTAAGGATAAGAGAGTCTAGGTAGTCTGATTAACAGCTCATATCTAGAAAGTGACATTTCTAGGACTTAAACAAGGTTTTGTGGCTCCATGGTCACCTGCCTTAGACTTTCATGACAAATTTATGTCATGAGTGAATTTGGAGAAGGAAAGGTTTACCTATGTCCAAGTGTGAGACTGATTTACAGAGGGATGGAGAGAAAATTGGCCCCAGGGCTCTCCATGACTCACGGCTCAATTCTGACAGGCTACGAGGACCAACTGACTTGTCACAACCTAACGACAAGCTCACCAGCTATATGGACACAATCTCTGGGGCCCTAAGAATGGTCAAAAATAGGCTCCATTTTTCATCTTGCAAACCAGGAGCTTGGTGACTGCTAAGCTGTAGATGTTGGCAGTCAGGCAGCAGGGTCCTGAAGCAGCAGCCTGGGGAGCCACTCTCCAAATGGCACCATGATGGAGAGGCCTCACCACGGCACGACGCGACTCCACATGGACAGCAGCCAGGGGGTGCGTCGAGTCCCAAATGTCCATGCTTTTGACATCATCTCTCTCTTCCTGTTGCCAAAGCAAAAGCCTTCCTTTCACTATGTTCTTGACAGTTTTCCTTTCCTCCATGGCTTATGACCTCTTGTAGTGACAGCCCTGAATGCACCCATACCCCACTTGGACCACCAATATCAATGCTGTCCTGCACCCTGGTGTGAGTGTCCTAGCACCAACTTTCAGCATGTGCTTCTCACCCAAACCCTCACAATGCACTGCCCCAGCACAACTCAACTCCACATGGATACCAAAATCCCTGGATATTTAAGTGCATTGTAAGAAGCTCTATAGTATCTGCATATAACCTATGTACACAATTTAACTTAGCTCAGGTTCCTTTTAATAATTCATATAATGTAAATGTTGTATGAATAGCTGTTACCCTATATAGCTTAGAGAATAGTGACAGTCGATGTGTTCAGTACAGATGCAAGGAAACTATTTTCAGTCTACCATTGTCTGAATGAATCCATGAATGTAGACTTTATAGATATGAAAGGCAGACTCTATATATCAATTAAACAGAAATCAACAATTATTTGGGAGGAAATTAAGAAGTCACATCATGAGCTACAATGTCACCATTTCAAGAGCCATGATCTTGTTCCTTCAGGCTTCCAGCACTTCCCACATCAAGGAGCACAGGTGCTCTGAACCAACAGGGTGAAATATTTGCTAGGACTCAGGCTTGCACATACACTCCCGCATTTAGGGCATTTGGTCATGTCTGTGCCACAAAGTGGAGGAACATAAACTAGACAGGGCACAGTGCTGCATTCATAAACACCTAATTTAGAAGTTGTCCTCGTCTGTTTTCAACTGCTATAATAAAATACTTAAGACTAGTAATTTTTAAAGAAGTGAGTTTACTTTACCTGGTGATTCCAAAAGCACAGTGTCAGCCAGAGAGTTTTACTGCTTCAACTTGTGATAAAAAGCAGAAGGCATCAGGTATGAAAGAGACAGCATGGGGCAGGCAGCCTACTCTATAATAATGTGTTTCTGTGAGAACAAAGTTGCTCCCAAGAGAGATACTGATCCCCTGAGAGATGTCATCGCTGCCTGGATGATCCTCACACCATCCCTGCTCTAAGGCATTCACACTTCACGTCCAGTTCCTCAGGATTAAACCACATTTGAGTCATATGAGAGGGAGGAAAGTACACCCTTAAGTGTAACCGAGCACTGCAGCAGCAGCAGCCACATGTTTACAGATCAGCTGCTTGCAGGGGGAGGGAGCGAGGGGCAGCCTGGCAAGCTCTGTGAGACCCTGTCAATAAAACACAACAGCCTGAGGAAGCAGCGCACTGGGTGGGCAAACCGGGGCTCAATCTCCCATAGCACCAAGATTAGGAACCAAGATAAACAAATAAACAAGACTCCACCACACAGAAAGAATTCAGTGCCCTGCTCACCCAGGGAAGGACCGGGCACTTCCCTGCATCTTCTCACTGCCCCTTCCAGACACACAGTGTACCCTATGCTGTGGTACCTAGAGAAAGTGCTGTGGGAACCTATGTTCCAGCCATGTCTCTACTGAGCAGCTCTGCTGGTAAAACACACCTGGCTTGTCGCCCAACCAGCAAAGGTAGTGTATGCGCAGGTTCCTCGGACTGTCTGACTATTCAGAGATGCATTACACTTAGGGAACATCACCATGAGAAAGAGGAAGAGGAGGAGGGGGAGGAGAAGGAGGAAAAGAGGAGGAAGCACCTAGAGCTGAGCTCTGGGATCCCTGCTGAGGGAAGCTATGAGAGTCTAGACGAGATAACTCAGCTCTCCTGTCTCAATGTCTTTATTTTACAAAATTTAAGTAAACAATAATGCCTATTCAGAACATTTGTCTGGGTAAAAATAATTGAAATGTACAGTGCACTTGTATCAGAAGCATTATGTAAGTGGTTATAGCTGTTATTTTTTAAAGCCTACTGGTTTCGGAGACACTGTCCAATGTGAAATTGTTCTCCAATTTTTTTCCTCCCCCTCCTCTGCTGCTCCTTCTCCTCTTTCCTCTTCTTCCTTCTTCTACTCTTCTTTTTCTTATTTTTCACTGTTGTTTTTTCTTCTAATTCTTCCTGGTGATTGAATTGAGTACTTCACATATGTAAAGAACAGGGTCAACTACTTTTCTTTTGGAGGAACTAGGGATTGAACTCAGGCCCTTGAACTTGCCAGGGAAGCGCTTATTCCACTGAGCCATCTCCCCGGCCCAGGGCCAACTACTTTACTACCTTCTCAGTCCTTCTTAATTTTATAATGAGATGGGGTGTCTCAAGTTACCCCAAATAGCCTGAAGCTTGTGACCCTCCTGCCTCAGCACCTAACGTAGCTGGGCTTGCAGATGTGAACTACTGGACCCAGTTTGCAGTACTTGAGGAGGTGAAAGAGGAGGTGATCAGGAGAGACGGCACAGCAGATGCGTGTACAGCACGAACCACAGCAGGCCTCCGCACACTGCACGGTTCCAAGAACTTTGATCCTCTGTCTAACTAACTCCTCCTCCCTCCTCCTGCTTTCCGTTCATGCATCCAGAAGCCTGGCCACTCACCCTCCGAGAAGCCTGCTGGCCACTGTCCTTCAGGATGAGGCCAAGCGTGCTCGCTTTGGAATGGAAGAAGGCAGAATTTTAGTGAATTGAAGAATGAGAGTCCAGCTCTGGAGAGAGGGGTCTCACAGCACATCATAATCAGTGTTCTCTCTCAATGGATAACTTGACAGTAAGGCAGGGCAGGTAGATAAGCTCATGCACATACTCTATTCTGGGCCTAATGAGTCCATTTCTTCCTGGGGTCATGGAGTGAGGCAGTGCGTTTACAGGCCGGCCCTAGGACGTCTGGTGGTTTTCCTGCCACGGAGCCCCAAGTCATCGTTACGCAGATGCACAGCTATGTCTCCCTCCAGGCTCACCATGAAGCAAGGCAAAGAGCGAGATGCACTCGCCACATGGTTCCGCACAGATGGGAACTCAGCAGATGTGAAATGCAAAATTGTCCCAGACTGCAGGCCAGCTCTGTGGCTTCCATATCACCTGTCGCTCTGGGACCCACTGAAGGTAGACTCTGCTCACCCCAGCAGGCCTTGTCAAGGAGCTCTGGCTCTCAGAGCAGCATTCGCTCACGGCGCAGGCAGCTCCTTAGGCTGCACACACTGCCAGAGCTCCAGGTGTGGCGCATGCTGCTAGGTGCGGCCCAGCTGGGGGCGTGGGCCAGGGTCCCTCCGCTCATGCTGCCTGCCCACCCCTGGCTCTCACACCACCTGATTGTACTGCACATAGTTCTCTTTCTGAGTGAAAATATTATGTGTCTACTCATACATGTATTTGGTGAGGTTATTTTTATTCCTCTCTTATTTAACTTGTTTCATACACTTACTTAAGCTGGAGAGTTTGTCTTCTTGAACCTTAGAGTAGTGCACTCTGAAATGAGGGCGACATAATAAAGATGTCCTGCACTCTGAATTCACGCGTTCTTCACCCACGTTATACATTTGTGCTGAACACCAGGCCTGTTCCTTGTTATGGTGCATGGTGGTCAGCGGAAAAGAGAAAAGATCTTTGGCATGCTCATGTGCGCCTCCTCAGCCTTCACTTAGGCTAATCTTTATTAAATTATTGTAGCAACTCTCCGGAGGAGCAGGTAGCCTACAGTGGATTCTGCAAAGGGGAACAGCTGGCAGAGGACAGCCAGAGCTTAAATAACAGGTTTCTCTGGCCCAGCACTCACAGTGAGGCTTCACATTACATTCCAGTTTACAGATGAAAAGACTGAATCACAGGAGAACAGCACATCCAAAACCATACTCAAGAGCTACTGGCAAAACCAACATTCAGCAAGACATTTGATCCCTAAGGCAAAAGAATTGATTTTCATATTTGTATACGCACTTCTTTTCTTATTCATAAGCACTAGTTGGTCTCTGTTATGTACTATGAAGGTACATAACATGATCTTTCCACTATGAAACTACAGGAAAGGAGACATTAATGAAAGGATTAATGGAGGGGCTGAGGAGATGGCTCAGTGGAATAAGTGATTCCCTGGCAAGCACAGGGGCCTGAGCTCAATCCCAGGTTCCATCAAAAAAAAAAAAAAGAAAGAAAAGAAAGAAAAAGAAAGGATATGGAAACCCTTGCTGTAACATATCTAAAATCTAGGGGGAAATTACAAGCCCATCAATCACATCAACGAGAAAATAAAAGATGTCAAAGTATCCTGAGAAAGGTACAAAGGGGTCTTAGAAGGGTGCCAACAGTAATGTAAGGCGAAGGACCTTAAGAAAGAGCTTTATATAATGTGATGTTGTGCTGTGTTGGGTTGTGTTATGCTACTCTGCGCTGTGCTGTGTCATGTCACACCACGCCATGCTATGCTATGCCGTGCTATGCTATGTTGTGGTGCTATCCTGAATGTGCAGCGATATGCTCCCGTAGGAGGTAGCTTTTCCTTTGGCTCCTGAATGTCAAGGTGCAAAGCTGAGGTAAGGAAGGCAAGAACAGCAGAAACCCAGTGAGCATGGGAAATGCATGGAGCAGGAAATCAGTGGGTGGGGAGGGGACAACACAAGGCCGCATTGCAGGAGCTGGGTGGGGAGTGGGGCAGAAGCAGGGATTCCACAGGGCTCACCTGCTGCTGGGCAGAGGGTGGGTCCCACAGGACCCATGCGGAAGTGGGGCACAGTGGAAGGAGGCCAGCACAACTCCTCTAGGGAGAAGCAGTGTCCTACAGTGGGAGTGGACATGGAAACCAATCAGCTGACTTGCAATTTATTTTCCAGTCTAAGTATCTCCTCCACATGGCTAACAACTTTTGTTTGTTTTTCTAATATCTACAGCCTTTGTGCCTAGGACATGGTTTACACATAGTAGGTGCTCCATGAATACCAGCCAAAGGAATGAAGTTGATGAATTCAGTAAAGTAGAAAAAAAGTGTGTGGTATCAAGAAGCACTCAGATTTGGGGATAATCAGCTGCATGGTTGGTTGAGTGATTTACTAGGAGTTTGCAAAAAGCTAGGGTCTTATGCAAGAGTTTCTTGTTAGAGCTGGTATGAAGCCCAAGGTGCACTTTAGGCATGTAAGTGGGGTGTCCAGCAGACTATGAGTGTGTCCACTGGGACTCTAGGAGTCATCGTCATGTGAAGATTAGTGAAACCTGAAGGCTTAGGCAAGACCACATAAAGATAGTGAGGACAGAGAAGAGTACTTTTTCTCATTCCTGAGACAAAATGCCAGCACACCTAAAGTTGAAGGAGGAAAGGTGCATTTAGTTCAGTTTGTGTGGATCTTTCCATCCACAAGTGGCTGGCTCTGAGGCAGGGTGGCTCCTTGCCATGGAAGACAGCAAAAGAGAGAAGGGTGCCTTCTGTCCTCCATGCTGTGTGCAGGCTACCTGCCCTCAGACAGGCATAGTGCACGTGCCCTTGACCCCAACATTGGGCCAGGAATCACTCGCAAACTCCACATTCAGCTGCCTCCAAACAACCCGCATCCCATGATTGCACAAGGCTTTGGGGTCATCTAGACACCAGCCATGGCAGTCCCTGCTACACATACTAATGAAGAACCCACAGTGGAGTGACAATTTGCGGAATGCTGTGTTAGAGACAGCTCACTGTGCTGAAGTCACATTGTATCCATGCTCTAGTTCAAGTACTGAAAGCAAAGGGAAGAATGTGGGTTTGAGAAAAGGCAAAAATGTAAAGCCCTCATCTCGAGAGTGGGAACACGTTTGTACTAAAGAGTAGTAGGATCCCCAAGTACGCTGGGATACCTGCTGGAACTTGTATACATTCTGTGAGTGAGAGACCGCTTGCAAAGGTATGTGTGTCTCTGAGAATAGTTGTTCAGATGCAGGAGAGAATTTGGGGTGTGTCTCAGTTACTTTTCATTTGTTGCTGGGATAAAATACCTGACACCCAAAATGAAGGGAGGAAAGATTTACTTAGCTCACAGTTTGTAGAGGTTTAAGTCCATACTCAGCAGGCTCTCAGAAAGAGTGGCACATGGCAGAGGGCAGTAGCTCATGGCAGCAGAAAACTGAAGAGCAAAGGATATGGTAGCATCTAGGCTTCTAGCTGTCCTCTCTCCTCTCCTTATAAACAAGCTACCTTGGGGTTGGGGGTGTAGAACTCACACAATGTCCATGCCTTCCTCTTGCCCAGGATGGGGATGTTTACAACTAAGAATCCTGTTTCTCTGCTGAGTCATTCAATTAAACTTCTAAACTTTCCAAGTTGACACAATGCATCAACCAGTGCAGTGTGGCAGTTATATTAAATATGCTTAGAACACTATTGGAAAGTGGATGGAAAGAAAAATGAATGCAGCTTGTGAAGGAGTGGCTGCAACAGCTAAGCTGGGAAGGAGGGCAGCAAGAAAAGAAGGGATGCAGTAGATAGAAACTAAAGAGGCTGCACCAGAGATGTATGTGGAGGAAGTGTTGAAAGGATGGTGGGACACAGTGCAGTGGCTGTTCCTGATGAGATTACTGTTTTAGCATGTGGGAGGACATCTCAAGTGATACTGAAAGCAGCTGCAGCTGCTGCAGTACAACGCCATAGACTGGAGGCTCCAACGGGAAGCCAGGCTCCCAAGGCAGGCAGCTTGCATCAGGGTGGTAACATCACACCTTCTGATACAGTTTGTGCACAGTGATAGGGAGATGGGGTGGGGGAGCAATCGAGGGCTGATCACGGGAGCTCACATGCACATCCTCTTCTTAGAAGGCTAACGACTTCATCACGAAGGGATTACCCTCATGACCTAACCTAACTCTACTTACTCTAAAATTATCATATTAAGTGTTAGGTTCACTATCAGCACCACCAATGGGGGAAGATCATGGAATGTTCAGTCCATTGCAAATGCAAGGGAGGGAGAGCAAGACGGTCTATTTTAAATAACAGAACTAAGCATTCAGTAGTTCATCAAATGAATCTTGAAATAACTCAAAGTGCTGGCAGGGTCACAGGTGGCCAGAAGATGTCAAAGCAGGTGATTAAATCAGCCCTGCATAAGGGCTCTGCTGAGGGAGCAGATGGGAATAAGGAAAATGATGTTAGGAGAAAGAGAAAAAGAAGACCAGCTGCCCCAGGCCAAGAAAGCAATTGTAGGTGCTGGGCAGGAAAGATAAGAAATAAAAGCAGGAGCTTGTAGGAGCAGCCTACGAGGGAGGGGGTGTGTGTCAAGACAGGGCCATGAGTTCTGAAGCACAGAGCGAAGTAGCTCTGGTTGTGATGTCACAGTTTTAGGTGACGGCTTTAGTTCTGCAGCTCTCCACAGGCTCAGTTCTGCCACACACCTTGAGAGTCCAAGGAGACAAAGTGATGAAGGCAGCAAGGAGCTTTCAGCATTCTGCTCTGCTGGGAGGATGAGGGCACTGGTGTTTCCAGTCCTGTCCTGAGGCTGCTAACATAAGCCACAAGGGTTAAATCGAGAACAATCTGAAGACTGGCCCAGTGGAGGCCTCACCCAGAGCAACAAAAAGTTTGTCCTTGCTGATGTGGTAGTTTTGACTCCTCACAAGATGTTTCTCAGTCAGACCTGTTGTTCTTGGCATCCAGCTTGCCTGCCCAAAGGAATGGCTCAGTATAAGTACCGCGCACTAACCGATTGCGCCACTGGAGCTCCCCGAAGGAATGGCTCAGAGCAAAAGAGATGTACCCAAAATGCAGGAGCCACAGTGTGTTCTGTCCTGCTGTTTACTATCCTCTGCGGACCATGTAGAGTCAGTGATTCAACCCCGAGTCCTCCTTACAAGGAGAGAATGCTGGGAGCACACTGGCCAAGCAGATGCCCACAGAAGGGTGGGTATGTGTTGCCTCTGTTCCTCAAGGGCTCTCTCAGAAGGCGGCAGTTGTTCAATGCAGAAACTTCTCCAGCAGTTCTCAGCAGTCAGGGCTCAAAAGAGGAGAGCAGACCTTTCTGAGGGTCCCTTCTTTTCAGGAGTCTATGAACACTGTTTTGGAGCTCTTATCTTTTCTGGTCAACACAGAGGTATCTTTGTGCCACAAAGGCTAGGTCAGTCTTCGGAGTAGTGCAAGGTGTGCATACTGAACTCTGTATGGTCTCTCTTGTGGTAAGAAATAAGGTTGGTGGAGGAAGCTCACACATTCACATGGTGACAACTTCAGGTTTTGTAGCAAATAGTTGAGAGGTCCACTAACTTTCTCTGTACACAGATGTAGATAGTAAAGCTCCAGATGTCCCCAGGTCCATTCAACCTCACTGTACATCATGTAGTACACCATAAGCAGTGGGACTGAGTTCTCATTCTGGTCTTTACAGGTTGGCAACGGTAGCATATTTTTTTTAGTGTTCTTGCTATTCCTTCTATCTAGTAGGTCCTACAACAGTGGTGGCCAACCACTGACTCCAAAAGCTTGTTCAGCATTGATTTAGATTAACGCTCATTCTGAAAAGAGGACAGAGAGCTCTGCTCCATAACCTGGAAGATCAGCAGTGACAGGGGACCTCCTTGGATCAGCAGTTTGACATGTTTATGAATACCATGCAGCTCCCTTCTCCCCCAAGGGGACCAGCTCAGTGAGAGCCAGGGGTCCTGCTGGACTGAGCTCTCCTAGGTCTCAGTGGATGAGTGCAGTTGTCAGACAAGGCGCTTGCTGCCCTCCCTGGCTCTCTTCTCTAGGGCTGTTGTCCCAACTGAGCTACTATACTCAGTTCTGTCTCACTCTCTGCTTCCTAGGAATCCACATCAAGATAGTACATTAGTAAGTGATCTGAATTCTCTAGGCCTTAGTTCCCTCTTCTAAAACCAGGACTAGTAATTAAAAAAAAAAATAAATTAGTTTATATTTAAATGAAAAAAACACTTGGTGAACTTCCTAGAATAGGCAGGCTCTAGATCATATGGAATTCATCCCGTGCCCCTCCTGGGTTCTCTCACCTCAGAATGCCTTAAAGCAGAGAGAGACAATGAAGGCCAAGGAAGAAGGACTGGGCTATGCCCTGGTTAGCAAAGAGGATGGCTTCACTGACTTAGAATACCCTTGTGTCTGACTGGTTGGTAGTGGAAGATCTCCTCTGGATGCACTTAGAGACCTCCAAGGCTTACAATAATAAAGAATTGGCTTAACCTAAATAATTTAATACATAATTAAGTTGTAATTTAGAACTCACATGTATGGTATCTAGTGCTGTACCAGGAACACAGGAAGTAAAAGTGACGCTCACCTGGGACAAACACAAGCACAAAGTGGAAGGAGAGGCTGTTCCTACGTCAAGGGCCTCTCCCAACACTCTGCATAGATAGGACATTGTCTTGGGTGCTACAACTCTGGGTCTGATTCCCTGAAGCAGAAGTATTTTAAAAACAAACCTTGCTTAAGGCTTGTCCTATCAGTCAAAATATCAGAAATGAGCCATAAATGTAGATCAGAAATTTGAGTTACTGATATTCTTATAGGACCTAAGACTGTCATATAGTGAGCTAATTTCATCAAAATCTCTTTGGAGAGTGGAGCAGAGCATTTTTAAAGGCCACTGTCACCTCTCAGAAATGTAAGGAAAGAGTCTCTCCAGATTTCTTTGTTATTGGAGAAATTTGCATGAAAATAGGATTTCTTTTTTTTTTTTTTTTTTTTTTTTTTTTGTCTTTTTGAGACAGGGTCTCACTATGCAGTTCAGGCTGGCCTTAAGCTCACTTTGTAGCTCAGGCTGGTCTCGAACTCACAACAATCCTCCTGCCTCAGCCTCCTGAGTGCTGGGATTACAGGCATGCGCCACCATGCCCGGCTAGGATTTCTATTATTTGTCTACTTCTTGGGCTTATTTTTTACTTCCAAGTTGAAAGTTATTCTGTGACAGGCCAGCTCCTGGTGTTCATAATTAAAAATAAGCAGGGACTTAAAAGAGCCCACTGCAATTAAAAGAATAACCTCTGCATTCCAGGAACCAAGACATCAACCTGATGGATAATTGTGTTGTGTAAAGTGTGACCAGGAGCACACAGGAGGTGCTGCGGAGCAGGGCCACAGTGGAAGCATGAAGGCCAGCTCCTAGATGGGTCACTAACTGCGGGAATGGCATGGGTGGTGATGCGACATCAGCAAGCACCGCTGCTGGCCTGGCAGGTGGAGGAGGCTGGGGATGTGCGAGCCGAGGTCTGCAAAGACACCCTTGCAGTGAGGTTTCTTTAGCGGCCCTATGATAGTGTGAAGCCACCCCTTTTCTCTCTCTCCTTCTCCTATGCATCTCCTTTGGCCTCACCCTCTTTCCTCACTCTGTGGTCCTAAACGCGAAGGCTGCTATCTCTTATGTGCTGGCTCTACCCAGCTAGTAGTGGCTAGGCTTGGCCTGGGTGCCCAGCACTGTGAATGCAGAAGTGAGTACACAGGATTGTCTATGCAGAGCTCAGGTCCTAGGGTGAGAGAGGGGGTACAGAACCACGTGTAACCGGGCAGGGTGCCCTGCCACACAGAGGTCTCCTGACTTTTCAAGAGGCTGCTCAGGGCAGGAAGACCACCTAAGCCTGTGGTTCAAAGGCATTCTGGACAACAGAACTTCTAGAATAAATAAATAAAACAAACACGAACACAAACAGCCAAATGGAATGAATACGCTAAGACACACTTGCTGTATTGCTTCATAGCTGTCACTGAGTCCCTGATTTCTCTCCATCAGAAACTCTGAGCAAGTCTGTATTCCTTATATTCTCATGAAATTAAAGCTCCATTATGACAGCATTCACCACTAGTTGGTATCATATAGGTGGCATTGTTCTTAACTATCACTGCTCTGAAATTGTCAGCTACTCTTTGCCAAGTTTATAAAAGGAAAATGCAGCACTTCAGTATATGTCTATCATCAGCCCACTCCACAAGACAGCTTCACACAGAGAAGGAGCATTTGCTTGACTTAGTAATGACCACTGGCTGGAGGAGGGAGAAGGGCAAAAGGCCAGGGAGAGCAGCTGTCTCCCTGGAGGGGTGAGCGCAGGTGAAAATCTGGCTGCCAAAGGCTCCAGAATTCGCTCTTGCCTTGTAATTCTGTCTCCTCTCGCATGACACCTTAGTGCGCATCTTTGAACCGCTCCCTGGTGATAGGAGAAATACCCCCACTTACTTCCGTTCATTATTTGAGCCCCGGAAGCCTAGATAAAGAGATCAAACATAAATGTAGTGAGAAATGCTGATCATAGACACTTTACCCAGCTACGTGCCTGTCATGTGTATTACAGAAGACAGGTTTCACAAATGGGAACATCGCTCTGTTATCATTACCTTTTCAGACACTTTATTAATGCTCATGCAACTCCAGGAACTGAGCTTTCTGGAGTTCAAACTATAATCCTCAACTTTCTGCTAGATGAAGCCACTTGATTATTCAAGGGCCACATCTCCAGGCCGGGCTGGTCTTTCTGATCTAGGCTGCCTGTGTTCCAGAAACTTATGAGGCCAGTGTAGTGTGCAGCTTCAGGACATGGACCTATGGTTGCTTTGCCGAAGAGACTCCACACGACCTGAGGACCAGAGACATGTCTTGCGGTCACCATGTGCCAAGGGCATAATACCTCAGTCCTCAGGGAAGATTTGTTGTGTTCCAGGCCCTTGACCCTGGGGTATGCAGATGGGAAAGAAGAGGTATGTCAGAAGATAGTTCATTGTATCTACCTCAATCTACATATAATCTAAAGGTTTTTTGTAATGAAAAAAGGAGACAAAAATCAGGACTGTTGAGAACTAAGATGATATGCTTTGCTATTTCTAGGGAAGTGAACATTTTTCTCTATGCATTATTTACATTAATTCTCATATGGAGTTTTCTGTATGAGATGAGAGAGATCTGTCCGAGCTGCTTATACGTGTTAAGAATATATATATATATATATATATATATATATATATATATATATATATATTAGCATATCTGTGTGTGTGTGTGTGTATGTGTTTCTGCTCTTAAACATTCTTGAGTGTATGTATTACAGCCACAATTAGAACCCAAGTCTATGTGGCTGCAAAGCTGAAGTTCTCATCTAAGGGAAAGCTCTGTGATGCTAGTCTCATCCACTTAAACATTTAAAATGATAAAAAGAGCCCAGGAGTACCTTCCCTGAGCTTCTTTCATTTGAGAACATCAATCAGAGGACTCATTTGGGAGAGAAGCATAGAATGGTCTTGGTTATTTGATGAAAGCATTTGATGTCTCGATCTAAGACTCCTGTTAGGCCCTGAAAGTGTAAGAAAAACATTTGCAGTTGGCAGAATTTGAAGAAATGCTGTATCTCAGGATCAGTAGCAGAAACAGGAAAGAGCTACATAAGGAATGGATACACAAATGGAACAGTCAAGCAAGGGCAGGGAAGAGGAGAAAACTGGGAATTTCCATCAGAGACCAATGATAGTTCTATCCTGCATCAAGGGACACTTAGTAATACACCCTGATGCTAAGCAAGCTACAAATATAAAGCTCTGCATCTGTGCTGTGATGTGACCCTGGAATGCAGAGGGTTTTTTTGTTTGCTTGTTGGTTTGTTTTTCTCAACATGATCTACTCTATGAGCTCATCATTGTCAGATGCAGGCCACTTGGACACTGCACAGCACATACTGCTCCACCCAGCGAGGTTCTAGAAACCACACTGAGGACTGAAGGGAAGCAACTGTGGATGTGGAGAGAAGGCATCTGAAGAAAAGGACGAGACACGGGAGATGGCTAAGCAGCTCACAGGACAAGGGCAACCACAGCATAAGAGTGGAACTTCTGTTGGAAAGTGGTGAAACCTGTGGTAACGATTTTACAAGAGGAGAAGCGGAACAGGCTGTGGTGGTCATTAGCTTATTCCTTTCCAAGCCATCCACATCTCCTGGAATCAGCACTCTATCCCATTTCCTGCAACATGCTTACAAAAGAGCTACTTCCTTCCACAAAGGCAAGAATAATGATGGCATGCTGTATAATATTTCTGAGAAGAAAATTAAATGCAGACAAGCAGGTAACCTGGAGATGGCTTTGTGTGGGCTTCCATGTTTAGTACAGGTGTTCTGGGCTCGAGTCCTGGCTCCAGTTCCATGATGAGCAAGTCACTGAAGTTCACTGCGGCTTAGATGTCTCATCAATCAAAACTGTCAATAAAATACACAGGTACCCACACAAACATAATTAATGTCAGGAAAGGGTGATGTGGAAGCCGATGCCCATGGACAGGGAGCAGAGGTAACACTGCAGTTCCATGACCAAGAATGGTTGTGAGTTTCTTATCCATTCCATCCTTCAGCAGGGATCGCCTCTGACAAATAGCTTCCCAGCACTCTTCCCTGAACTTCCATATTGGAGTACATCGCTTTCCTTTAGACTAGCCTCTTGCATGTCCTTCTTTTAAAATGGGTGGCTTTCTCAGAGAAAGCATGTCATCTAGGGCATCTCTGATATTCCATGGCTCCTGCACAAAGCTCAGAGTTAGCACTTGCTTACTCACTTGTGAATTCTATTGGAGTCTGAGCTCATCAAAACAATCTGCGGAAATTCAGACCAGAAGCAAGAAGGCCACGGAGGCTAGCCCTTCTAGCACTTTCTCCAAGTAGAAAGAACAAACATTGACTCCATGGACATGAAAGAGAACATCCTTTTGTCTTTAGTAGAGACACTGAGTGGGACCAGGACCTATGGATCACCCAGCAGTGGTGGCTGTCTTTCACTTCTTGACTCAGAGTTTGCAGTGTGTCAGAAGTAGCCTAGAGTTTTCCCAATTGGATTGCCAGTGGCTTTGGAGAATTTTGTGTTGCTGATTTCTTTCTAAGAGAAGCATAGCTTTGGGGTAACTGCCATCACCTCTTTAACACAGGCTCATCTTCTCTCCAAAATCACCTTGGTGACATAACTTCTTCCATGCCAAGGAAAGCGTTTCCTCTGCTACTTCTTACTTGCCTTCAAAAGAAGCTGTTACGATGTAACCATGACCCGTGTATGTCCCTCTGTCCTCTTCCTGTTTTAATTCCTCTGCTCTGCCTTTCCCTTATGCAAGACTGGCGCTGGCTGAGGCACGGAGCAGGTGTCCTGGGCACCAGCTAAGCAAGATTCATTCCACGCTGGACTTATTCTAACCTTGATTATGTTCTTTTGGACCTAATGCCCTGGAAACACAGAGCTTATAGAGACAGAGGAAGAAGGCAGGTGCAGAGAGCAAGCCTGCATATGCCTCATGAAGTCAGGCAGACCTTCCTTTTGTGACTTTTATTTTACTTTTCAGAGGGTTTTGCTTGGGTATATCTGAGATTGAGCACTAGAAATGTAGACTCAAGAATCAAAAGGATACTCAAGTCTACAGAAGCCAGAAGTTCATTCCACCTTGGCTCTCCTCAACATGTTCTTCTCAAAACTTTCCTTAGTATCTCCATAAGTGTCCTTGAGGTGCGGAACTCATCCCACAAGGACATGGATGGGCCTCTGAGCCTCGCTCTCCAGTGAAGCCACCACCTATCCTTGTGCGCCCTTCTACCCACTGCATATTTGTGTTTCTGATAGAACATAAAGATGCTTTGTCCACAAGCTAAATATTTCTTTGCCGTATGCCTGGCCTTCAAAGGTCAATTCAATCTCTTTCAATGGAGTCTAGCAGGTCCAGAAGGTCAGACTCGCCACTCTTGTGAAGTAGTCCTTCATCTCACTGCTATTACCTGCCTCCCTGGGAAGGCATGTGATAGCCCAGCGCATTTGGTGTACTTAATGCTGAGGGTGTCTGGTGTTCAGTCACATCACCTTCTTGTCCCATGGAGCTGTGGATAGCTTGTTCCACTGTTCTGTCATAGCTATAGGTAGCAGGTTATATGATAAAGATGGCTTATTATTAATCCTCTTAATGAGGACTGTCAAAATTGTGTTCACTTTCTGTCTTGCTTACTTTTCTCATTGCTGACAAATACCCAACACCCAAAAGGGAGAAAAGTAAGAAAGGTTTACTTTGCTCACAGTATGAGGAGATTTCAGGCTATAATCCACTGGCTCCAAGGCAGGGTGATGGCAGAGTGGTAGCCATGCATGGCGGGGGGTTGGGGGCAGCAAAAGTGGCACAGATGGGCAAGCCTCTCTTCCTCCCTAGCTCCCTACATTAGGGCAGGTGCAGCCCTCATGCGCAACTACTAACACTAGACAATGAGCCAGTCACACACTTCTACATTTATCCAGAAAAGCACCCCCACAGCTCCATGGGGCTTTAAGGAGCATCCAGGCATAAACCATAAACTGCCCATGACACTGTTCATTCAGCATCACTGTAAGCTAGCCAAAAGACAGCACAACAGGAAATAAGGACAGTCCTCACTAATAGGGACAGGGGTGAGAAGGGCGACCAGGGGCATAATTAAGGTAGAGGATCAGAGAGAGAAATCATGAGTCATCTACATTTAGAGAGCAAAGAGTTTTTTTTTCTCTTTTTTTCTTTGAAATTTTTTTCTTTTAATTTTTAATGTTAAGGCTGTTCTGTAAAGCCAACCGAGGCAGAGAGGTCCTGGAGAGACAGAGATTGGCCAGTCTTCCAAGGAGAAGAGCATTCAGGCTGAGTGTTCAAGGAGGACACGTATGAGTCGTGTACACCATCTTCTATTTACAAATCTAAACCAATTTTAAAATTGGAGCCTTGGAAAGATACTTGGGGAACTGAAAGACTTAGAGTCACTAAGAGTCATTCTCAGAATATGTCAGCTGTCATCCCCAGCCCTCTCTATGGCCCTTGACAGGTGTTTAATAAGACAACATTTGCATTTTTAAAAAATACTACATATTGGGGACAAGGAGATGGCTCAGTGCAATCAGCCCTTGCTTGACAAAAAGTACTACATATTTATTCTCAAATGCCTAGAAACATGTGCATGACCAAGATGAATCAGAGAATAGCTGCAAGGGAAAATGCTGGCAAATATCTACTCTAGCATCTTAAGGGTGTTTCAGTGCACTGAAGGTACTTACTTAGGTCTTGTGCATAGCTGCTGATGTGGAGCCCCCTACCTGCTGGAATCTCCTGAGAGTAGATTCCTCTTATGTGCCTCTTATGAGAAGGTTCTGGGGAGCAGACCTGAGTCCATATCAGTAAGGTGATTTACATGGGGTCCTAGCCAGCCTTAGGAAGAGAACTGACGGCTGTCCTTCCCGCAGCAAGAGAGGGATAGGAGCTAGATACTGGGCTATGAAAACTCTTGAACAAAGAAGTAGAAAGGCCTAGATGGTGAGGACAGCTGCTCAAAGGGTTCTGTGGAAACTCTGTAGTCTTCTTTATTTATTTATTTTATAATAAATCAGTAAACCTGTACATGTAAACACAGTCCTTGACTTATAATGATTTGACATATGATTGTTTCTGCTTTTGGTTTTTGCAAAAATGATATATACTCAGTAAGAATCATAGTTCACGTTTGGAGATTTGATCTTTTCCCAAAGTAGTGGCACTCACTTTTAACACTGGGAACTGGCAGAATTCCACAGTTCCAGACAGCCAAGCAACATGGAGGTGACCCCCACCCCCAGCTCTTGTAAGTCTCAGTTCCTAAGCCTGCAGTTGGAGTGCTCTGTGGGTGGAAATGTGACCCTCAGAATCTATGCATTGAAATCATAGCACCTATTAATTCAGAATGAGGCCCAACTTGAAGTTTGGCTCTTTGCAGATTTAAGTAGCTATGTTAAAATCAGGATGCAATGGGGCAGTATAGGTGCCTGATCGAATATGACCAGAGTCCCTGTAGAAGGGGGAATTTGGAGATAGATAGATAGATAGATAGATAGATAGATAGATAGATAGATAGATAGATAGATAGATGATAGACAGATAATGGAATGTCAGAGAAGATGGAGACAGAAATTGATGTGATGGCTCCCTGCATCAAGGAATGCCAGAGATTGTTGGCACAACAAAAGATGCCATGGGAAGAGTCCTGAAACAGAGTTTTCCTCTCAGCACTCAGAAGAAAGGATTTCTGTTGTTAAATCCACTCTGCTATTGGCCTTTTCTTGCAGTTTCCCTAGAAAATGAAAGCAGATGCTGATACCCAGTTTGCAAGCTTGATTGCTTGATAAGGTTGCAAAGAGATGGCTATGAACATGAAGCATAGAGCACACAGTATCAGTAGAAATATCTTGGATAAATAAATCCACAGACAAATACATAAAAGGCATTTCAAAGGTGCTGGCTTCAAGGAGAAACATGGCAACGATTGTAAAGGTCAGGGTCTGTCCACCGGGCCTAAGAGGATTTGATATGTGTTTTCTGTGCTGCTGTGAACTGCCCCAATCCCAAATCAATGCTTATGATGTTGTCTTTTGCTGCTTTTGTGTTTTAAGTATAGCATGCAAAGAAAGCTCACTTTGATTCAGGGAAAGAGAGGGCTGAGTTCTGTTATCTAGCTTGCATTTATCATTCCCATCCAACTTGTCTGTTTTACCTGAGGAACTCTATACAAGACATCCACAGTTGGCAGGGGAATAAAGCATTTACTGGGAGTATCGCATCTCTGCAAATGTGGTCCTTTAAAAGATATCTGTCTTGAGAGTTGATACCAGTCACTTTCTAAACGCCAAAGAGTTTGAAAGAGCAATGAATGTTGGAACCTAGTAACAATCAAAGACTACGTCTTGCACATGAAATTGTCAAAGATTCTTAATTTCTGCCTAATGGTGATAAGAGAAAGGAAACTCAGCCAGGCAAATGTTTCAGTTGGATCAACTTTTCAGGAGCACTAACTGGAAATCCATATCCAAACAAGAGCATGTACATTCTATAGTCCCCAGCTATTCCATTTCTGAGAGTTAATTTTAAAGGAATATTTTATTGATGCATATTAGTTATGCAGAACGTTCGATTGCACTGTCCCACTTTTACTTGCCCAGATTGCACATTTTAACTATATACGTCCCTATTATTTTCTCCTACCTCCCCTTCCCTCTGTGAGATTCCCTTTACTCTTGTCTAAGAATTCACCATTATGCATTTTTCTTTACATTCCGCACATGAGAAAAAAAATCACATAATGTTTGCCTTTTAGAATCTTATTTATTTCATGATACATGATATGTGATATCCAGTTTCATCAATTTCCTGCAAAAAGAAATTTCCCCACTTAGCACTGATGGCCATGTCAGGTGGTTTCATAACTTTGCTCTGTGTCACAGTAAACAGGGATATGCAGGCATCCCTATCACAAATGCACTCTAAGCTCTTCAGTATATATTAAGTGATATAACTGGATTGTATGGTAGGTTGTTCTTAGCTTTACCAATACCAGTTTCCTTATTGAGTGCACTAACTTCTATTCCTATCAAGAGTGTACAAGGGTTATTTTTCATGCATCCTCATCAGCATTTATCATTTTTTATATTTTTGATGGTGACCATTTTTCCTGGGGTAAGACAGAATTTTTAAGTGCTTTTAATTTGCATATTCATGTGGTTAAATATGCCCACCGTTTTGTATGCTTACTGTCCATTAGTGCTTCATTATTTGCGAAGTATCTTTCAGTTCGTTTGTTCATTACTGATTGGATTATGTTTTAATTTGGTATTATGTTTTGGGTTTTTTCTATATTCTGTACATTAGTCCTCTGCCTGAGCTGACCTTGGCAAATACTTTCTCTCATTCTGTAGGAAGACTTTTCTCACTTTTGATTGTTCCCTTCACAGTATAGAAATGTCTTCATTTACCATAATCCTCTTTGTAGATTCTTACCACTACTTGCTGAGGTGCTGGAGCTCTCCTCAGGAAGCCCTTATCTGTGTCTGAAACACAACAGCTTCCCTTACATCTCCATCAGGAGTTTCAGAGTCTCACATCCAGAGTGTCAGCCCTTGATCCCTGTAATTTGGTCTATATGCAGAGTAAGAAGTCAGGATTCAGCTGGAATCCCCACCTGTGGACATTCAGCTTTCCCAGCACTGCACATTACAGAGGCTGTCTTTTCTTCAAAATATGCTCTTAGTTCTTCTGTCTGTTACCATGTGGCTCTGTTGGTGCTGGAGGTTCTATTCTGCCCATCTACACACCATGTTTATGCAGGACAATGCTGGTCTTGTCAACATGGGCTTGTAGGACATCTTAGATCAGGTATTATGATGCCTGCCACAGAGATTTATTTGCTTGAAATCATGTGGCTCTCTGGGATCCTTGAGCTTCCGTGTGAATTTTCCAGTTCTATGAGAAATGTCAATATCTGATGAGAACTGAATAGAATATACAGGCTGCCTTTGGTAATATGGTTGTTTAACTATACTGATCCTGCAAACCAATTAACTATAGGAAAGATTTCTATTTTTACTATCTTTAATTTCTCTTCTCAGTGGGTATTTCACCACTGTACTTCATGCTTTATTTTATTCTGCTGTAGGTATTATGAACAGAATTGTTTCCCTGGCTTTATTTTCAGCTGGTGTGTAGAAAAGCTACTGAATTTTACATCTTGCTATATTTGTTTATTAATCCATAGAGCCCTTTGGTTGGTGTCTTCAGGCTGTTGTATGTATAGAACCCTGTCAGCAGTGAGCACTGATAATGTGGTGTACGCTCCTTCTGCCTGCATCCCTTTTATTTCTTTCTCTTGCCTACAATTTCAGGAGGAAAATACTGAATGTAAATAAAAATAGTTTACGGATGTTCACCACAATGTTGTGTATAAAAAGAAAAATAAAAGTAAATGTTTACAAATAGATATTAAATCAATTAACCAATTTATTTGTTAGATTTCCTAAACCACAATATCTACATGGATATTAAGAACCGTATCACCAAGATAGTGAATTTAAGGTAATATGCTTTTATCTTAGCTGTGTCAGTCTTAGCCATCTGTACATAAATTATATTTCATTCTGTAATATTTAATAGCAGGAAATGCTACAGCTCTATATGTATCTAAATGAAATTAAGACTGTTTCAAAATCTACCTGCATGGATGGTGCTAAACTCAGGTTAGGAGGCAGGATCCAAAGGATGCCTCAGGCTCGTGTGCTGTCACTCTGGGGAGGTCTTAGCTCACTGCAGCATGTTGATGATGCTTGCTGCCCAAGTCCTCCTCTTTCTTTCCAAAGCTTGTGATTTTAGGCCCCAACACAAAGTATTTTGCTGTGGCTCTGAGAACCATAGCCCAGAACAGGACTGCCCTGCACTTCCACACCACCATCTCAGGAACCCAGACACATCCCTCAGTTCAGTAGAAACAGGATCCAAGACCTCAGCTCAGGACCTGAAATCTTCCTTGCACCATCAGGGTCCTCCTTGGTCCTATAGGGTAGGAGCTCAGGGGCATTCTCATCTCAGCGGCCCCCATGAGTTTGCACATTGAGAATGCTCCATAGAGTACTCCATGATGAGTCTGAAATCAATGACTACAAACCACCAGTTTGTCACAAGTAGTAGTATGGGAAAGATGATGGGGGCGATGTGTGTCTAAAGAGACAGCATGCGTGCTTGCTTCTTTGGGTAGAGAAAGCATTTGCTGCAGTCACTGTTTTCCAATAATTTTCTCTTTAATCAGCTTCTTATTTCCTAGCTCTCAATGGCCACACGACCATGCTTGCAACCCTGCTAATCTGTTCTCCTCACTGGATACGTCAAGCAATGCATATTCATCTTTATGCCTCTGTTTCATTATCTACAAAGAAGAGATTCAAAATATAACCTAATAACATCTACTTCTAAGCTACTTAGGTTGGAAGTTGGCCACAGACAGCTGAGAAAGGCAGGGGGTAGTGTGTGGAAATCTTAGTGAGCCTCATCTTCAGACTGACATGTGTGGGAAGAAGGTGTGCTTTTTGAGGGAAGTGGAGATGTACTGTAGCCACAGCAAAGCCACCCTATGAGGACACTGGCCCTGAGACTGACATGCCATTTGGTCTCCACATAGGCAGTAAACAGGCCTTTACCCCTGTGTAGGTGGGTTTGGGGCTACAAGTGGCCTTGGGAGGGAGTATGAATCTGAGAGAAAGCTCTTTGCAGCAGACACAGTTGTTAGTGAGGGCTGGCAGCTGAGTGCCCGGAGCAAGATAGCCTCTCCTGCACTCTAAGAGATGTGTCTTCCCACCCTAAGGGGCACACCAGAGGCCCCACCCTATGCCTGAAGCGCCACCCTTAGAGAACACAGATCTTGCAAAGGGAAGCAATGCAAGGGCCAGTGTGGATAGGACCTCCAGGAGCAGCTCATTGCAGTCCTGGCTTAGCAGCATCTTGAGTTTAAGGACACTAAATGATCAACAGAGTTTAATGATATGGGGACCATGGCTCCTTGCTGATTCTCTCTGTATTGGGGTGTGCGTGCGTGTGTGTGTGTGTGTGTGTGTGTGTGTGTGTGTGTGTGTGCTCAATCCCACTTATCTATTGCTTCCACTACCTTCCACTAAATGACCTGGTGCAGGTATTGGCAGATGTTGCACTTGCTAGATGGTCCTATGGGAAGAGAGGGGACCATAGCCCATGCTCAGGTTTCTTTTTCCCTCTTCTTTACTCTTGACCAATTCTCCCAAATATCACCTCCCAACATTCTGTAGAATCTATAGCATCACAGTCACCTCATGGGGGGATGGGGTGCACGAATACAGCCCTGGCACACAGGAGGCAGAATGAGGAATCATGGATTGAGACCAGCCTGGGCCATGTGCTTAGCAGTCTGGCTACATGAAATTCTGATTGACATCTATGGAATCAATCCCTAAATGGAACGCGTGGGGTCACCCGCACGACTCTTGCACATGTTTTGCCCTGAAGTTCGTTTGGGAACCAACGTGTTTATTTGACCATCCATCCAACAGCCGCCCACTCAGGTCACACTCTGAACCCAGTACTTTTCCATGGCAGCAACTCCTGCCAGCAGCGACTTCACTTTGGTTTACTACAGTTCCAGACATTTCTTGTGTAGGATAATAAAGTTTAAATTATCTACAGGATAAAACAGCGAGTTAGTTCAGTAAAAACAAAGGACAAGTGGAATGACCCAACATGAGCAAAAGTACAAGGCTTAGGACCACAGAATCATGATTCGGGAGATTGACAGTGACAGTTACAAAGGATGACAAGTGAGCAAGTGAAGATCAGAGCAAAACTCCAGAAAGTCCAGCCATGTCCTCACAAGTCCTAAATTCAGCTGTGCATCACAGGACTAGCGCGTGGCTCTCATCTGGTCATCTGTCTAGAGAATTTTATTAAATCTCTGGCTGCTCAGTGTCCAACAACTATGGAGGTCAAGTCAGCCTTGCTCTCAGCCCTGAAAAGAGCTTTCCCTTACAACTGTGGCCTTCCCAGCCTAATAACACCGGCAGGCCATGGAGCTGGAATAGTGACTCTTTGGTTGAGAGGTACTAAGCAAGCTGCAAGGGTATGCCTTTCAGAAAGTTAGGAATAGGAAGGATTTAAGAAAGCTAAAGGGGCCAAATAGCTCAGCAGATTAAAGCACCTGTGAGCAGGAGCAGGGGCCATGGGTTTGAACCCCAGGCCTGCCATGCAGGCACTGACCCTGGGGGGGGAGGTGCTGATATGGTGATCAAGACTGGGTGTGTTGCTGCCTGCCTGTAATCCCAGCTCTTGGGAGGCTGTAAGCAGGAAGATCTTTATGAGTCTGATCAAGTCTGATCTGTGTTCTCTAAGGGTGGTGAGACCCTGAAAACCCTGTAGACACTTCCATAAAAAATTTAAAGAACAAAAGCCCAAGGCCTTGTGATGCACTCAAGTATGTGGAACAAATGTAAAGGTGGAATCAATAAGACTGAAGCTGTGCATTCTGTGAGAGGTGATAAGAAGATGAGATGAAACCTGAAAAGGAAGAAAAGCAACGCTCTACAGTGACACTGTCAGGGGGCATTACATGCAACTCTGGCAACTTAAGGAGGAAAGATTGATTTTAATTCCCATGTGTGCAGGTTTCCACCCATGGCTGGTGAGATGCCTGCTGGAGCAAGCCATTGAAATAATAGCTAGAAGCCAGAGACAGAGTTTGGGCTGGGGTCCCCTAGGGGTGCACCCCATTGCCTGGGAGATCTTCCCCTACACTCCACCCCTTACAGGTCTCACTGTGTCCCCAAAGCCCAAGCCACAATAAGTTTAATATAGTGGCCTCTGGGAGACACTTGGATCCAAAGGGTAGCAAAACCTTTGTGTAAGGGCATAGGATAGCTAGCTGCAGTGCACTGTTAGGGGGAGATTTCAAACAAGGCACACAACATGCACCAAAATGGCAAAAACTACCCTACCTGTAAAAAGTAACAGGGCCTTGATGAGAAGAGGCATACGAACAGGCATAGAACCATTATGATGCCAAGTTCCACACTGGTTATTGTCCACAGACTCCAGCTTGTTGTGCAACAATACTTTACTGTCTTTTTTCTTGGGAAACGTGGAAGAAAGCATGTCTCATTTTTCTTGCACACATACCAGTAGGCCTCGCTCTGATATCATATCAATGATCCTTCCTAAGCCCCCTTGACCTCTCGGATTACAGTGTTGGCTTTCTGAAACATTAAATAACTGGAGGAGAAGCACTGGTTGAGGTTGAATGATTTATCAGGATCAATAGCTTTGGCGGACTCTGGGTAGATGCAGGTGCACTTTCGATCCTGAAAGGTCAGAATCTGTCAACTAGCAGGAAATTCTCTGGGCTCAAATAACTCATGTCAAGATGGTATAGAATGTTGATCCCACAACCCCGGGGCAGCCATCTTGAGACCGCCTCACGCTCAGAGTGTCTGAGGGGCCACTAGATGGCACTGCGCTTTCAGAACGGCTTTTCTGGGGAAGGAAGGGCAGCAGACCCCAGGGCCTCTCTGTCCCCATTTTACCGGTGTTTACAGGGCAGGTGGAGAGTGGACTCAGGCCTCTGTCTTCACCTCACATTCCAGCACTTTTCTCATGCGAAAGCTGGAGAGTGATACTGCCATTCGTCATTTGCTTGTGAGGGTCACATTCCCTAACCGAGCGTAAGTTGTTTTCCATCCTCTAAAGCACTGGACAAGTACGAATTTGTCCAATTTTGCCAACAAATGTAAATCAAATGAGTCAAAAGTTATAGCAATGGAGCAACTCCCAACAGCAGAGCTCTATGTCAGTTATGAAAGAGACAAAGATATTAAAAAACTCCTTAACTGTCTATCTCAGAGGCACAATGCCAAAAAAAAAAAAAAAAAAAAAAGATACCTAAGGGATCTTATCTGTTTTAGGCATTTATCCTTTTAAAAATCTCAATTCTCAGGTATAACTTCGCTTTCTCCAAATATCAGAAGAAAATGTAACTGAACAATCCCTTGTATATTTCTAGTAAAATATGTTGAAAATATTATTCATTGTATCAGCTAGTAACCGCCTATGTGAATGTTTATGAAATAAGGTTTCATTATAATTTACATACGGTAAATGACAGTTTTGTCCTAATTTATTTTCCAGATTGTGGGAGGTTATGAAACCTAGCACATCTCCTTGACTACCAGGAGTCTCGGAGCTACTTCTCATGCTCATGGTGATGTTAGCCCACAGGGCGGCACATGCCAGTGCTTCTTCCTCTTTTCCATAGCTTGAATCTATTTCTTTCCCTGAAACTATAACACATGTCTGACATTGTTTTGTGGTCTGCCACAAATCATTTTGAGCAAAACACAATGTGAACAAATATAGTGGGATAAAATATTCAACATGTATTCTACCGGTTCTCATTTATCAGTCCCATTAGAATCACTAGGGGTCCATTCAACAATCATTTGCTGTCCTCACCATACCCCATGAAGTACTGAACATAAAAGACATTCGCAGCCTTCAGAAACTAACAGCATTAGTAAGGTCAAATGGACCATTTATTGACAAATCACTCTGTATGGCGTTGTCCAGTCTAATACACAGTTGCGTTCATACAGTTGAGTATTGGGTAAGGGATAACAGTAGACCCAGAGAGATCCATGGACTCTTAAAATGTTTTAAGATCAGGAAAATTTAGATAAACAACAAAGTGAAAGAATCTTGAGAAGATAGTTAAGAATCTACTTGATACCTAGGGACTTTCTATTAATCTGACTCTGTTTTGTCATACTGTATTTGCTTTAAACTTAGCAATGGAAAGCTTGACTATGAATCAGAAGAACTGCTACTTGTATGTGCATAGCTCTTATGCAAAGATCTGGATAAACCGGGCAGCTCATGGTAACCAGTGACCCTCTGGTAGGTGTAGCAGCCATCTGCTGAACTAGATGCTGGCTCTTAAACACTCTCCACCTGCTCCTGGATTTCCCAGATAACTAAGAGCCCAGGTATCAAGTACAGCTGGTGTGCAGGACACACTCACAGCAAACGCTGGAAACCTGAATTTGCCTCTGGGGAAGCTCGAGTTGGATGGATGTTGACTATCTGAAACCTTTAGGTTTCCCATGTAACATTGCTTCACCTTGTGCCTGAGTCAGTATCCCTCAAGGTCAAGGTAAAATGTGTGCTCACACTTGTCTGGAGATATTTTTCTTTGTATTATTCTGTGAACTAGGCCTTTTCTATGTAGCTTTAATTTTGTTTATTTTTTTGAATAAAATGTGAAGATGACAGACATTGCAAAGCAGACATAACACACAGATAATGTGTTTCTTTCCTGAACACATGGAGATGTTGAGACATTTGAGTAAGCATTCATGTCTCCACAGCCTTTCACACCCCATAGAGAAACATCTCCCCTTTATCAGCTGGGTTATACTCCTCAGCGGCCACCTTGGGTACCTGTACTCTCCTGTGAACACACTTCCACTGGTCTCTGATAATATCTGTGTACTTAGTTTGGTGTGTATAGATGCCAGATATGACCTCAAATGCTCAGCTATATATTGTCCACAGAAGGCAGTGGGCCGATTGCTTCTACTATTCTGGTTACTCTTCATTCATTCATTCATTCATTCATTCATTCATTCAACATATTTTCAGCATCTACTGTGTGAGCCACATCATGAAACCAACAACTAACTGTTCCTCTTTCTGTGGAGCTTGCAATTTGTTTATTTATTTATTTGGTACAGGGTCTCTATGCAACTCAGACTCGTAGTGATCCTCCTCTCTCAGCCTTCCTAGTGCTGGGACTACAGGCCCAATTTTGGGGCCAGTAAGGCATGTGATAACAGGAATCAAACCCAGGCCTTGTGCTAACCTGCCAGGCACTTAGATGGCTGAGTATCTACCAGCCCCAGATCTTGCAGTTTAAAGAAATCACAATTCCTAGTCAAGTAGAGATGTGCACACAGTGGAAATTGTGGAAAGACTGCTTTGTGTGTCTTGCGTAGTTGTGTGTGACAGCTATGGGGTTTGTTGAGACAGAAGCCACCTGAGGCCAGGCCCAAGGGTGGTAGCTGGGTGAGCAAGGGTACCCTGTGGTACTCTGGGGAGTGAAGCAGCAGAGGGGTGAGAAGAGGAAGGGGGTTGGTGGTGAGAAAATGGCAACGCTGCAGCAGAGGCAGGGCTGGCAGTGATAGTGGCAACCATCACTCTCAAAGGAAGCCTACCACCAGCACATCCTTAGCAAGCCTGATAGAAAGGGGAGGATCAAAAGCACAGCAAAAGCATGAGGGCCTGAGGGATGCACAGCAGTAAGAGGGAGGGACCCAGGGTCAGAAACCTGCTGGCTCCACAGAGCACCACACACACCGCGCAGCTCAGCTGTTTCCCTCTGCTCTGGGTGGACCTTGGACAGGTTGCCAAGTCCTCATGCAACTACCTCCTCAGCTACATCCTGTGTTGTTGTTGTCATTTTGGTTTTTGTCTGACTAAGCTCTTTTCTCTAACTTGGGTAACGAATGGACCCTCCAAAGTATGCCTTGCCCTCCCAGCCCTCCTACCCCTCTACCTCCTGGCCTGGGTGTGTGTGTGTTGCATTTCTTCTTCCCTCCCTCATCTCCCCTTCCCTTCACTCTTCTGCCCTCCCCTTCCCTTGCTTCCCCTTCCCTTCAATCCTTCCGACCCCCCTAACTCCTGGCTGGGGTGTCTACTGCATTTGTACTTCCCTTCTGTCTCCACAAACTCAGCTATACACAGTTAACTCCTTTAATCTTTTCTCACCCAGTTAGCCCCATTTTCTTAATCATTTTTGTTCCTCTTCTCACTATTCCCTTGAAAATTACTTTGTCTCATGGTCAATTTATCACAAAGCCATTTAATTTTTATCAGGCGCATAAACCCCACAGTGAAAATAGCTCTGAGAAGCACTTTGCAACCGCTGCAGCACCAGCTCTGTCTGCGTGGGGCAGGTTCTGCTCACACGGGCACCATCTCTGCACCCCTGTCCTGGTCAGCCTGCCTACCTGACATGGGAGCAGCAGTAGAACTGGGGCAGAGAGGGCAACGCAAAACACAAACACGGCTTTCTCCTCAGGTACACAGATCTCCCCGAGGTGTGCAGAGCACAATCAATTCATGGCAACGGCTTCTGCTGCCTCCAGCCGCAGTTGAGGAAGGCAGTGCAGGGCCACCTCCACTGTCCCTTGTGACACCGTGTCTTGGCTTGCTGGCTGCCTGCTCTCTGCCTTACTTTTCCACATGAGAAATGAAGATGATGGCCATGTCTCTGTGGTGGTGCCACTATAAAGATCCAAGGCTTACGAACGGGTTATGCTGGAGACAAGGTTTGCTAAATGTTGGCATAGTTCTCTGTAAAATGGGTAGTGTAACTTACCTCAAAAGGTAGCGTTAGTCACATGTACCGATGATATAGAAGTCAATGGACGTGCAAGTCATTAGATATTACTGTTTCACATAGACTTTCTTTTATGAATTTACTATGTAGAGTTAAATTTTAAAAATAATTTTAAAATAAAGCTATCAGATATGTAACGAAGCACAGAACTGACTATCCACCAGTTTCTTAGAAAAACGACAGATTCCTCAGTTTGAGATAACAAAAGAAAGCTCAGAGAAAAAAATGACATATTTTATTTCATCAATTTTAAAAATATATGCAAAATAAAAACATCATAAGTGACATAAAAGGAAAACAAAATATTAAGAAAAATATTTGTACAAAAATGTCAAAGAAAATTACTATAAAGATTAAATGAGATCAAATAAGACATGAAAGCCCATAGCCTCTTAGAACTAGTAGAAATGTCTACAGTGTCAACAAAATGCTACAGTTTGTTCAGCAGCTGCTTCACGTGTGGCAGGAGTACGTGGATGTGAGACCTGGTGCTAAGCGGGGCTCCCCGTACCTTAAGACACTTTTAATTGCACAGCTAAGGGGTAACCAGATAGCAAATGCCATGAAGTCTGTCCTTCTCCACGGACACTCTGCACAAGTTCTGGGCGCCAGGTTTCCTGGAGCCCCTTGTTGTGCTGTTCACAGCACACTGAGTCCTCCAGTGTGACCTGCAGACAATGTGACCACAGCAACCTTGCGGAGAGTTCGGGCACACCGCAGAGTCCCTGCAAAGTCCTCTTTCGCCTCCTTGGCCCAGTGCTCTCTCTGCCTTCTCCCTGTCTGAGCAGAACCTCACTCCTGCCCTATCTCTCAGCACGTGTCTGCCCTCAACTCCTGCAGCCTCATGGTCCACATCAGGGGTGATGCCTGTGGTGTCTGAGCAAATGGGGGGTCTTCCTCAGGTGGCTCCTTCATTACTCTCAGAGAAATAAACTATCTTTATGTAATTATATGAAAAAATGTGTGTGTGTGTGTATATATATATATATATATATATATATATATATATATATATATATAGTACATATCACTCACAAATGTCTTGTAAGGCATTTATAGTCTCATATTCAGTGAAGAAAGAAATAGAAATGAAATCTCTACTCAGTGCCAGTTAATAAATATGTTGTCTTGTTAAAAAAAAAAAAGATCTCTGCTCAAAATTACACATTAGTAGTTAACTGCAAGGTCTCACTTAATAATTGAATCAACACACATGTACACAAATTGAAGAAAGCATCCATATCACAATCAATTCTCATAATAGAAAAAGAATTTCTAATCCTTTTCACTACTGATGCAACAACACTGCTAGTTCTACTGAAATAGTAACACTAATCATAGTTTTAGAGCCTAGCACACATTGAGGAACTACAGTACACACTCCTTTAGGTGGCTCCTATTTCAGATGATTCCTACCACAGCAGTCAGATGAAGATCCCGATGCTTATGTGCCAGAGCGCAGAAGTGCCAGGCTCAAAGGTCTACAATCTTTGTGTTAGCTCAGAGTGACAGAGTCTGCGGAACTTGTGATGGAAAACTCTGCAGAGCTCACATCCTGGCCTGTCTCAGGTGTACACTCTAAGGAGGAACGCTTGCCTGAAAGTAACAATACCTGGTGACAATGGCACTGTGACAGAGTCCACAACCTCATGGGGTCAGTGCTCATGGATATTTGGCCCTCTGGAGAGATGAACAGGTAATTTATAGTCTTTGTCTTAATATACATCCAAGGCATTGATTGTGAGTAGTTTATTAAAAACATGTATAGAAGGAATATATAAACCACATTATGCATTGAAATTTAAGTATATAGACAAATATATAAATTATGGTCCACTAATTCGATAGAATATGATGAAGCCATTAAAATTTCAGCTATAGATTATGTATTAGCACCCAAAAAAAGTCTATCTATATTAAGTAATAAAAATCACTGAATAGGGCTGGGAGGTAGCTCAGACCTCAAGGCCTGTCTGCCGAGTGCATGCCCTTGGTTGGATCCCCAGCATCAAATTAAAAAGAGAAACCAAATCAAGAGAGTACAGCCAGCCACCCATATCCATGGCTTCTGCAACCATATAGTTAACAAACCAAAAAGCAAAATTGTTTTTCTCTTCTTGAAAGAAAATAAACATAATATTATACTCTTGAAGTTTTTAGTTCAAATTGAAAATCTGGCTGGCCAGCCCTTGTTTCCTGCATGAGTAACCTTTGCAGCCATTGCCCAAAGAACTCTGGGAAGTTGTGCTGGCAGGTTCTGGCACAAGCTCCTGTTTCTTCTCCAGTGTTGTGGAAAAGAAGTTTAAGTTATGAGCAAAGCACTGTGCTCCCTTCACCGTCTGGGTAGCATCCAGGGGGAGTGACCTCCTGGAGTATCCAGGCTGGAAAAATTGCCTTAAGCATTTGTATTAAAATCTGTACAAACCTAATGCTCTTTAGATAGCATAAGGCATAAGTAATGCCAGCTGAACTAAAAATTCTCATAGATTTTTTGCAAACGCTATCATTAAGGGACTCATGCACTGTGGGTCTCAGCATGCACAAGCATTCTGGAGCCAGTCCCTATAGACACCAAGAGACTGTTCTGCATGTGTATTATTATTAAAAAGACACATGTATGGACAAAGAACTAAGACACAATGTATGACATTACACAGTGGAAGCCACAGTTTTACAAATATTTTCACTTGTTTGATGTTGTAATATCATTTGTATACTGAACAAAAATGAGTAAACAATATGGGGAATCAAAAGGAGGCTGTCACCCTTATGGCCACTGTATGCTTGGAGAGGGGCCTGGGCTCAGAGAAGGATCTGATGTCAGGGTTGCCATCAGCAGAGACAGCACACACATCTGCCACACATGCTGTGCCCCCTGCCCTTCCTGTGAGCCTTGTTCACTCACTGTCTCAGCCACTCCTTCCCAGAGCAGCTCTCTGGCCTGTGGGTTATGGGAAAACTGACATCTTTTGGTCATATTTTTTTTTAAGAATTTCTACTCAGATGAGTGTGGTGGGACAAGCATGTAATGCCAGCATTCTGGGAGACTGGGGCAGGAGCCCACCTGGGAAAGCTGAACAGAGCACTAAGCTTGTCATAAAGACCCAGAAAGACGGGAGGCCCATGTTTATTCTTTAAAATATGTCCATTTGTGAAACATTAATTTTAACTTTATGAGCTATTATATTAAACAATGAGTACTTAACAGGAAAAAAATCACAACAATAAAGAATTTTCAATATTTATTATCTATAAAAAGGCATCAACATTTTCATTGTAGATTTTATTTTGGTATAAAAAGTCTAAAAATATAATAGCACAAAAATTTTTATATGAACTGCAGTGAAAATACCAATGGCACTTTACAAAAAAATATTACTTAAATTGTCATACCCACTGTATTCTGCATACATGACAGCAGCATGTTCCATACATGTGTGGTTACCACTTACACTGAGAGAGCACATGTGTTTAAATATCCTTTCCTATATGGTAATTTTGTCACCTTTCTTCCTGTTTTTTCAACAGCTTCCTACTATACTGTACAGCACGTATTTATCAGAGTGATATCAATGAAATAAAATATCAAATATGTAATGAGTTCTTATGACCACTGCATGTCCCATATGTAAGTATCACATACATGGGAAGCACAGATGGCTTATCTTCCTGTCTTTTCTTATAGTGCACAGTTGACACATTTTTGGTTTTCGTGCAGTCATGGTAGGTCTTCATGATGCTACACCTGCCTGTCCACCTGTCATTGCCCCATTGAGCTATAGAATGTTTCTGTCAAGTGCCCGGGACAGAAACATTGTGGTTTTCCCTGCTATAAACTCTTGTGAGCTCCAGTCCCAGTTCTCTAATAAAATTTCTCCATGATATTTTACACTTGTTATTTTCTTTGTAAACTATTAATGCCATATGTGTTTATGGTCAAGTAAAACACAGTTGGTGCCCAGTGCTTGTGTTTTAAGTGACATCGTAGTTGCTGCATATCTCATCGACAATGTCTATTCTACCTTCAGTATTGAGGTAGAAAGTTTCCATCTCAGGATTCTCTTTTGCCAAGGTTTCCCTGTTGGTATTTCCATCATGGCAAAATGTTGACGTGAGCATTACCAGTTTGTTTTCTTTGCCATCCATGAGTCCAGTGTTAGGTCTTTCTGAAATCCAAAGATTGTTTCACACAATTCTGTTTCAAAATCTCTACATTTCACTTCAAATTCCTTCTGCTTTGTTCCTGCGTGCAGCTCCTGTGCTGGTGAGCCTGTGCCCTGTGAGCAAATGGTAACCAATTAGTCTAAAAGATGGGAGCAACAAATTTGTTCACAACATCAATTGCTTTATTGCTGAATGAGTAAAGACCTGACAGCTGAGGTCCAGGATAAATGATTAACTGGAAGCATAGTGTCTTTGTATATGCAAGATCATAATTGTTTTAAAGTCATAATTTTATGCCAGTGCTTGTTCATAAGTCTTCTACATTCCTGTGATTACTATGAAAAACCCTTGCTAAATACAGTAGGCCTATGAATGCTTTCAGCTAATGTGTGATAATAAATGCACTTTTGAGCATGGGCATTGGTGCATATACAATGTTTTGCTTGTATTTCAGCCTCTGGGTGTTTCACAGCATCTTACGGCATTTCATCAATTACAGTGTCCCACGGTGAATGGCGATGGTGGCATTCTATCCAATATGTTTCATCCCTACTGCACACATTTTCTACTGCACACATTTGCAGTAGAAAATCAGGGGATGGGTCTGCTGAACCAATATCCTCCATGAGCTGAGACTCCGTCTCAAAATAAAGATATAAAAGAGTTAGAGGAGTGTCTTTGTGGGAAGGAACTAGGGGCAATGCCCAGGAATGAGCAAAAACAAAAATAAAAAGAATCACTGCCCTTCTGTGCTACTCTTCTGATGAAATGGGTTCATTCTTTAGACGTTTTGTGGTTAGGAAAAAAAGTGAGAACCCCTGCAGAAAGAAGTAAACTCTCATACTTGGAAAAGCCACCATCCAAGTATGTGTGGCCCCTCTGGGTCTCAAGTAATCTGTGTACCGCGTCTTCCTGCTTCCCTGCACATGCACTGAAGGCAGGAATAAATAAGATCTATCCATTCTGGAGTAACTAAGCAGAAGGACTTACCCAGAATTCCCCTCCTTTTGGCAGGAGTGAAGAGACGACAGCAGACTGAAACAAAGACCCCAACTGAGCCACATCTGCAGGCCTTTTTCATTTTTATTCTACTTTTGAGTCAGAGTCTGTCACTAAATTAGTAAGCTGTCCAGGCTGGCTCAAATTTATGATGCCCCCGCCTCATCCTTCCAGTGTTCTTGGAGCACAGCTGTGCACTACGACACCTGGCTGCCATCCTGTTTTGAATATCTTTTCACCTAGCTTCCACCAAGGGAAACCCTGCCCAGCTACCTCGTGCCTGTGGGGATGTGAACTCTGCAGCTGCTCATGCTGCTCAGGCGGAGCATAATTCCTTCCTGTCCGTGGCACTAACACTCTGGACACCCTTGTTCTCTTTCTGACAGAAACAGCTCCTTCTACAGTGGTAGGAGTCTTGTAGCTATTTCAAAGTTTTGAAGAGAAGCCACACCCAGGAGTGAATGACTGCACTTTTATTTATTCCATGCCCTGGCAAAGTACCATGGATATAAACCACACTTCACATATCTTGGTTTTATAAACAAAAACATTTATATAAACATTCCCTGTGCTACAGGTCCTACCAAATATGCTCTTTAGTAGTAGCATACTAACATTCCTCCACATTACAATATTCTAAGGACAACTATGCATGTCAGTTCATACTAATTTAGCTCATCCTTCTAAATAGATCTACAGTAGGAGGAACTCTTGAAGACATAAGGGTAGGTAAAGAGTTCATGAACAAACATATATTCGCACTGGAAGCACTTGAAAGAATCAACAACTGGGATCAACTCTTCTTAAGGAGCTTCTGCATGTCAAAAGAAATTGTTAACAGACTGAAAAGGCAACCCACAAATTTTGAAAAAATCCTAATTAATACGCAATCAGACAGAGGACTACTATCTAGAATATATAAAGAACTAAGATATAACAGGGCCCTCGAATTTAAAGACCCAATTCAGAAATGGGCATCTGAGATGAATACACACTTCTCAGAGGACGAAATTAAAGAAGCGAATAAATATATGAAAAAAATGCTCCACATCGCTAGCCATTCGTGAAATGCAAATAAAAAAACACTGAGATACCATCTCACTCCAGAAAGAATGGCTATCATAAGGAAATCAACCAACAACAAATGTTGGAGAGGTTGTGGGGAAAAGGGAACACTTCTCCACTGTTGGTGGGAATGTAGACTGGTCCAAGCATTGTGGAGGTCACTGTGGAGACTCCTCAAAAGAGTAGGACTAGAAATCCAATTCAAGCTGGCTATCCCCCTACTGGGAATTTTCCCAGAGGAACTGAAAACATTGTATCATAGAGATATATGTGTACCTATGTTTATAGCAGCGCAATGTGTGATAGCAAAATCTTGGAAACAGCCAAGATGTCCATCACATGAGGAATGGTTGAAAAAGATGTGGTATTTCTATATAATGGAGTATTACTCAGCTTTTAAGAATGATAAGTTTAAAGCATTTATACTGAAGTGGATGCCACTTGAACATATACTCATAAGTGAAATAAACCAGACACAAATGTGTAAATATCATATAGTCTCCCTAGTATAACAAGCAAAAAGCAGAAATACAAAAGGAAACGTACAACAAGTAAAATCAATTGAGTCAGATAAGGCAAAGTGATTGGCGTATGCTGCAGGATACTAATCAGCTTTTCTTCTGGATGTTTAACAACGTAAGATCACAAGTCAGAGTTGGAGAAATAGAAGAGCCACAAGGCCAGCCAACATTTTGTCCTATCCTTTCAAGGTCAGTGAAGACTCAGGACATAGAAGAACCTGTACTGCAACATCATGCAACTCAGCTGAGCTCCAAATTTTCTGAACAAGGAGTTTATGGAGCCACAGAGGAAAGAGATCAAAGTTCTATAGTGTGCCTGGGGAGAGTCACATGGAGAGAAAACTTTCTCTCAAGCTCTCACAGAGAGCAAACTGGTCAAGCATTGGCCGTGACTCATCCACATGGATGACACAGACAAAGGAACTACAGAATAGTGTACAGGACTTCAAGATAAACCCTGAGAGGACTTCACTGACCACATAGGAAATATAAAGTTCATGTGTTGGTATATAAGTCTTGATCTATCTAGGTCTTAACCATCCAGCAGAAAAGTATAAAAATGAAGTATACATCATGGGGCCATAATATTAAGCTGAGCTGTAAATGGCTATGGTCGACAACTTCTTTGAATAATTCACTATTGTTGTAGAATGCTGGACTGTGTTGGATTGTGGTGTCAAGTTCAAGCACCTAAGTTAGTTGAATGACAATGGAGTGCCCACCTATGACAGGTGTAGACAAAGGAAGGGATGTAGAAAGAAAAAATCATAATGTGTGTGTATAGACAGTACAGTTGGGATAGATAACGCTGTGCTTCTACATAATTCTAAGAGAGGCAAGGTCTGCACTAATGGTGGTTGGACAGGATATTATGTCGGCTTCTAGTACTATGGTCATCCACTAGGAAAATAATTGTTGAATAATTATTGAATTTTTGATATAATTCAGGTATAAAAAATAAGATAAGTAAGCAGCTACACTCTTAATTCACTGATAAGAGATATGTGCTAAAATAATATCTGTAAATATAATATCATGTATGCACCTTGTACAATACCAAAACATTATGAAAACAGTTTGCAATGTATTAATTTATTGAATCTGTATTGTTAAGGTGTCTTGAAACTGTCTGATTGACATTTGTAGTTCAATAAAATAAAAAAATAAAAAATAAAAGAATAAAGCCTAAGCCCAGACATGACAGCAAAAAAAAAAAAACAGATCTATAGTACTCCATTGCCTAGGTCCTGCACTATTGTCTGTGCTCCTAGATTGTAGGACTGTAGTTGTCTTTTAGATTCTAGGAGCATAATCATTTTATTAATTTTCCTTCGATGGATATTGCATTCAATTATTCAATTATTTTGAATAACATTGCAAAAATATGTAATTTTCACTACAGTACATATGTGGATTTTCACAGCAGTAATATATATATATGCACACACACATAGTCCCACATTTCTTCTGTATTTAGTATAAATATTTAGAAATGGAATTTCTGTGTCAATCACCACTCATGCACACATTTTTGCACTTTTAAACACAACCCCTCTGCCCACCAGAAAGTCTAGATCAGTTAGGATTCCAATGAGATTACAACAGAGGCCGCGATTTCCGGTGCCCTTGTCAGCACTGATTCCCTTCATACCTATATTTTAAGTGTTTATTTCTCTGTCTTCCTAGTGGTTTGGTGGCATAGAAAGCAAGAGCATGTGTTTATCATCTTTTAGGATCTAACTTTTCAATACATACAAGCATGACGAATGTAAACCTTCTGTTTTTAAAAGAAATATGAATGCTCCCCCGCACCATGTCCTGAGTCAGTTTCTACATCCTCCAAATGTGTGTGAGGGGAGCCCTGAGGTATGCATGCCCAGGCAGACAGCAGCCTGAATTTGGATTCTGTCCCCTCTGCACTCTGTTCCGAGCAAAGGAGCAGAACTTCCTGGGCCCCTGCTTCTCTTTCATAGCAATGGGCACTGAGCATTGAGGAGAAAAGAAAAACCTGCAAAATTTTGCTGCTCCAAATGAGGTACCCAAGGGCAGAAAGAGCAATTATTTACAAGCTGGTTGAATAGGTGGACTCTCAGGGTCTTCCATAAGTGCTGGATCACAAATGAAGGTTCAGCAAGGCACTACTTAGTCACCTTAACATCTTAGAAGCAGGGATGTAAAACATTAAGCATAGTATCATACACAAAAATATCAATAAAGTAAGACCACAATGATGTTAATGATGCAATGCATACAATGTATCACATCTTTTATAAGCTATAGTTGACATAATTTTTATTCACTGTTAAATGTCAGCTTTAAAACAACAACTTGGGCAGGTACAGGGTGCTGAGTTTCCTTGAGGCATGCACAGTTCTATTATAGGGCTCATGAAGTGCAATGCGTGGGATTACGTCTGGGGACTCGTTTGAGAGGTGAGGTGGCTGCGGCACTCAAGAACCACATATGCAGTTCAGGCTGGCCTTAAGCTCACTTTGTAGCTCAGGCTGGTCTCGAACTCACAACAATCCTCCTGTCTCAGCCTCCCGAGTGCTGGGATTACAAGCATGCACCACCACGCCCGGCAAGAACCACAAAGCCCTAGAACGGAGTCTTACCCCTGCGGCTCATAGGCCGACAGGTTGCCGTAAACCTTGAGGATCTGTTGAGCTCTTCTCTCTTCGGGGCTTTCCGGGGACTTAGCCCCCCACCTGTGCAGTGCCAAGAAGGCAACTTGCCTCCCTCCAGGGGCTGGAACACTATCTGCTGACAGTTGCTGCGTTGTTAGCAAGTGTATGAGCTTTCTAAATGCTTCAAGTGGCTGTTTATTTATTCCTCACAAAACCCAGGGAGGCAAATGTGCTGTAATTCCCATTTTATTGAAGAGTAAATCTCAGCGAGTTTAAGTGACATGTAAGTCTTTAAATAGCACAGCTGAGAATATAATTTCAAGTAGCCAGATATCATTATCTAATCAAAATTTTCTCTTTTCCCTCCTCATTTTATTTCTTTTTTCCATGCTTCCTTCTAAATGTGATGCGTGGATGTGACTTGTTTTTCTCTCCCATGTGCCAATTATTAGTTAGTACCTTCAGGTCATTTTCTATTTCTTCTATCATCCCTACTTTCTTTCTCTCTGTAAATTCGTGCTTTTATCAGCTAGTGATACCCAGGAGTTCTGTGTGGCTTTGTCAGTGACCGGGGCACATCAAAGACGGATGATCTGAGGAATTTTTTCTTCTTCATCCTCTCATGGCAGGGCTTTCAATAGCTCCAAATCTCTCTCACATGTGAGTAATAATAGTTCACACACATGTTTAAGCCAGGCCTACAACTCAGGAGGTAGCTCAGCGAGTGAAGCCCTGAGTCCATTCAGACCCCAAAACAGCGCTTGCTTCCCGCTTGAATCGCCAAGCAGTCCTTGGAGATGTGCAGGGAGGTGTTAACATCATCTCTTACAAGTGAACTAAGAGGTTTGGAGAAGTACAAACGCTGCTCAGCTTCCCATGCAGTTAGGTCCTGAGAAGCCCTTCCCAAGCTGGAAGAACTGCAAGTGGGCAATGCAGTGGCAGCGCAGCACGCGGGACAGCAGCCACCAGGTGGCCAGGCTCACCTCTGCTGCCCAACCTTGCAAGAAGCTCCCTGTCTCATGTCACCAGCCTGGAAGATCAGATTTCAATATTTGGACTAGAATTCTTACTCAGTGTGTGTCACAATCGTGTGACTATACAGTGAGAAAAAGTGTAAACCAAACCATCACGAAAGGACCAGGTGTAGGTGCCCTGTGTGAGCCCCCCACCCTTCCAATCCCTGAAATGGAATTGTATCCAGACTTATTAAATCAAGAAAGGCCGCTCAGCTGAGCCAGCTGCAGCGGAGGCCCAGGAGCTAGGATGGAAATGGGGCCTGCCTTGTTCCCAGGGACAGAGCTGTGCTGGCCTTTCAGTTGGATTAGTTTCTTCACTCAGGGTTGCAGCATGCTGTTGCCTCCCTCCCAAGTGCATTCAGTCACCACCGGCTTGATCCTGCATCTGGAATCCTGTGACTCTAAATTTGCAATGCAAAATAACGTAATCATGTCCTCATTTGTGTTTTTCCCATTCAACAGTTCTGCTGCCTTTCTTAACAGCCTGACCCTTCCCCTTCCCATCTGTCACCCCAGCAGTGTGAGAAGAAATGGCATCCTCCTGGGGGGGATCCCGGGCCAGGTGTGCTGAGAGGAATGCAGCTTTTTTATTTCCTAATTGTTCAATCAATTCTCTCTTCCCCTCTTTTCAAAAATTTACTCTCCCCATTTTCCAGATCATTTGGCTTGTAAATACATTTCTTTTGTCTTTGATTCTGGGCTCTGGTTTGTTCCCAAAGTGCCAGCTGTCACCATCTCAGTGTTCATGGGAGCCATCAGACTCTGCCTTTCCTTCTTTTTTTTTTTTTTTTTTTTTTTTGGCAGAACTTGGGATTGAACTCAGGCCCTTGAGCTTACCAGGGAAGCGCTTATTCTACTGAGCCATCTCCCCAGCCCCCAGACTCTGCCTTTCCTTGCTACTAAAACATAAATGATGTTCAATTAGGAAAAAAATTACTTTAAAAATGCATCATTTTATATTTTCATTACTTACTGTCTGATTTTATGTTTAGTGTAGAGTAAGCGGGTAAGGTATTATCCTCAGCATTAAAAGAAAAGGAATAAGGGCCTGAAGCTCCACCAGATCGCATCACAGAAGGAAGCCGTCAATCTGCTCTTCTCTTGCTTTTTTTCTGCATACCGTGGTGAACGAGAGGAAGCTCATTCCTGCAGTACAGTCCTTCCTGCCTCTGCTTCTGCATAAATTCTATGCCTTTTCTGCAGATATTTATGAATTCCTTAGATAATAAGTGATTAAAACATGTATTACCCTCAGCAGAAGAGAACTTAACATCAGGGCCGCGCAAGCGTCTCAACGTTGGATTATCAACGTCTCTCAATGTCAGCCCGCATGTGGACTGGACTCCTCAGTAGCGCAAAGTGAAGCCCAGATGCTCATTGCCCACTGGTCTTGGAAATGGAAGGCTCAGCAAGGGAGCTAAAAGAGAGGAGGCTGTGGGAACGCCCAGGCTGCAGGGGTCCCTGGCCGTGGGGATGTCCTTGCTATGGGGAGACCCTGGCCTTGGAACAGCACATCACATGGTCACTTCTAGAATGACCAAATTCATTCATTACTGCAAAGACTGGGATCTAGGACTGGGATCTGCAATTTTGTTTCTTCACATGACTCCAGGAAAATCTGTCCATTCCAGGAAGCCTCCAGGGCACATTGGGGATCTGCAGGGAATGGACCTGAAACAGTTATCAGAATGCCTTACTGTCCCTGCAGGCTCCGTAAAAACGGGCAAGAGAAGTGCGACCTGAGCGAGGTGGCTGCCACAGGTCTGGAGCCCCGGCGACCTTCAAGAAGGGTCCCAACAAGAAGGATAGGCAGAGTGGGCCCGAGGCGGGTGCAGACACCAGGAGACCTCAGGGAAGCAGATCCTGCTCTCTGGATCTCGGGCTCCACCTGTCAAAAGTGAAGGACCTGCGATTCTATCACTGCTTTACAAGGCCCAAGTGCAGCAGGGCTGCGGCCTCCAGGATTTCCACGAAATCAAACAATTTCACTATTTCTTTTTTTCTCCTCATACAAAGGAGGAAGTCAATATTGACTATGAAGAGTCTTCTTCCCTTTGTAGAGAAATGAAACACTGACAGCATCACTATCGCAAGGAAGTAGACGGAAGACGTTAGAAGCATTAAAAAGGAGATGATCTCTGAGGCTGAGTTCGGAGGTGCCACTGTAAGGACGTGGGGCCTCCGTGGCCAAGTCCCCAGGAGCTCAGACCTGGGCAGACCTGGACAGCCCCGGCCACGTGGGGATGGAGAGCCGGCCGCGGCCACAGATGGGCTCCACCCGCACACGAAGGCGCCCTGTTGGCCGGGGTGCCTGGGACTCACCTTCCCAGAAAGCTTTGTCCGAGCTGCAGGGAGCAAACTCTGAACCCTGCGTGCTGCCAGAGCCCTCGCTGCCTAAGGCAGCACCCACACCGCTGCCGGGTGCGTTGCCTGGAAGCAAAGTTTTATTTCTTTTATTTCAAGTCCAATGATGTGCTCCGAGCAGCCCTATGGCACAAGTTTGTGAAATGCTTAAGTGAATAAAATAGGACGCCTAAATCTGCCCGCTATCTGAACAAGCTTTCCTGGGGAATTTAGTCTTCTGGGGAAGAATGTGTGGAATTCTGTTCCTCAATCAATCTGAAGTATCTTTGCTTCTGAAGAAACTGACCCACTCCCAGAGGAGGCTTAGAATAAAATAAACTGTGCACAGTAATTTGCCAAGAAAAACACATGGCCCAAGGCTAAGTACTGACTACGAGCACCAGGCAGTCCAGTGGCATTTAAAGTGTAAAAACATACAGTGATGCCAAACACTGAGGCTGGTTTTCCTATTTGTGGAAGAGATACGATTCCAAAAATTTCAAGTTTGCTACCACATAGCACTGCAAATAGGACAAGGTTTCACCTGAGGTGTGTCTAAGTTCAGCTGCACAGTCTCCAGCTCCATAAGACATACATTTTTCTGTGCTCCCGTATAACCCTTAATTGGAATCACGTCAGCTGAGGCTCAGGGACACACCCAGCTTCATGGTGGCAGTGGAGAAAACTCACCTGAACATGGCTTGCTGCATCTTCACTGTGGATTTCGAAACACTGAGTCCTACATCTGTGGCCAGGCTTCTGTGGACATCCCGAAGTGGAGCTCAGCCAGTACAGAGGGCCACCGTCCCTCCCACTTGATGGAAAGGGGGATGAGATTCAGATACTATTGTAAGTGGTGCCCTGAGACTATAGTAGCCCTAAACTAAAACTACTTGGCACTGACCTTGGGCTTCTGTCTTTTTGTCCACTCCAATTGGCATAAATTCTCCCTCCAGCATCTCCTGAGAGGGTACAGATGTTGGCCAGGTGTGAGGACACCTGCTGTGCGCAGCCAGGTGCCATATTTAGCCCTGATTCAGACACTCACTGGCTGGTCGACTTTGGACAAGCTGCTCCCTATTTCTGAGGCTTGGTTTCCTCTTCCGTGGAGGGAGGTAACTAACCCCGACCTCACTGAGCTGCTGTGAGCGTTAAATGAAGATGGGAATTAATTTCTTCTCTGCCTTGTTCCAGAAAGGACACAAGTTGGCTTATAAGGAAACACTAATATGCTTTAAACGTAGGAGAAAGAACTAGGAACAAGGCAGGCAGAAATAGGAGCTGGTCTTCTGGAATGGCTAAGCACAGATGATCCACTTTTCTCAAAGTTGTCCGGCAGCCAGTCCCAAAGTGGAAACTTTGGCAGCTATTTTGTTTGTCATATTTAAAAGTTTCCAACAGACCCATGGCTAGAAGAGGAGCACAGTGAGGTTTAAGATGTAGGATGCATTCTGTGGTTCTGTATCTCATATATATATATAAAGCTGTGCCTCCATCACAATCATAATTTATGATTTGGGGGATGATGGCTATATTTATGTTTGGCACCCAATGTGGAGTTTGTGAATGGAAACAAAATTTTGTGGAATGCTTTTGTCTGTTCAGGACCAAATTGTTCTGAACAGCAGTGTTGGAGAGCTGAGGTATCGCTGTCCATGTAGATGTCCCTCATTGCAGACACTACACTAATGAACAAAAATCAGTGAGGCAAAGGCAGGCGTGTTTCCCATTCTCATGGAAGTTGGACTTTGTCATGCATAACACACATTAGTAAAGTCCATCACTTTCATCTTTACCAAAAAGGAAAATCTATTCATTCACTGAACTTCAACCCACCCCAGTGAGAACATAGAGCCCAGTACTCGGGTGCCTATTGTTCTTCATTCGTTCATTTATCAGACATCTATTGATCTATGAGGGCTCCATCTACATCTTTTATAAGCATGAGGGATACAAACTGAGCAGAAAGACAGGAGAGTGGGGGAAAGAGGTGTACCTATGGATGCATGCAGGATGGTGTTCAGAATTGTACTGTAGAGTTCTATTGGTCTGCAGAAAGCAACAGTTAATCCTTAATTTTTTGTCTTCTTTTTCATGTTTTCCCTCTTTCTCTTAATTGTCTCTCTTCTTAATTTCTTGAACATTTTTCTTTCTTGTTCCAATTTTGCATGCGTATATCTGGTAATCTGAACAACCAAGTTGAAGACAACACTGCAATACAACAAATACTGTCAAACTTATTGTTTAGTGAAATTCTGTGTCATTTCTGATTTTTTTATTATTGCTATTTTATTTTGTCTTTTAAAAGTCTCTATTACATTCTCACTAAAATAAGAGATGATTAACAAGATCCTGGAAAGAAATACATGACACGTTTGGTGTCAGTAAGAGTTTGAGGGTGGTTTAGATATAATGGAGTGGGGAGACTTAGCCAAGCATTGACATGTAAGTCCAGGCTTGAGGGCAGGAAGAGAAGGAGCCCTAAAGTGTTATAGGTGATGAGAATTTCACACAGAGCACACAGGGTGAGGCAAAGCCCTGCAGGACTTCAGTGCTGTCTGCTCCACATCAGGAGGAATATTTTCCATCAAAAGTAATAAAAATTGGACTTGAAAAAGGTTTAGTCAGAGATTAACAGAAAGTAACTTTGTGTGTGTGTGTGTGTGTGTGGTACTGGGGATTTAATTCAGGACCTTGAGCTTACCAGGCAAGCATTTATTCTACTGAGCTATCTCCCCAGCCCCTGGCATGGCTATTTTATGATAATAATAATTATAATTGGAAAATAATCTTGGAGGAAAAGACCAAAAGATATGATCCATATCATATTTAAGGAATACATGTATTATGCTCTGTATACTACATATATACATACATTAAGCATTGTACACTAGACACCATGTGTTTATAGTGAAGAGATTTCTAGGAGATATTCTAGGTAAATTGGCATAGAATTGCAGCAAGATGATAAGATTAAGGTGTATTTCCATAGCATGGTCACTTAGACAGTATGTGGCTCCCTGCCCTAAGAATGGCTATACTAGGATGCACATATCTTCTAGCTTCAGTCAAAGCAGCCTTTGGCAGAAGAGAGGACCAGCAGTGTGAAGTGTTTGCAGCCCAAGTCCATTCCCATGGGGACCCCTAGGACTCTCTCTCCCTCTTCTCCTCTCTCTAGCCAGGAGACAGCAATTTCCCCTCATACCCGCTAGGCCCAGGGCTAGTGCTGTGGGCTCCCCAATGTGCCCACCCAGAGCAAAGCCATCCAGGCCCAGCGCTTACAAGCAGTGACTTTCCCAAGTTCCTCCCCCACCCGAAAGCCCATCACTTTCTTGCTGGTGACCAACACCCTCGTACAGGCAACCCCAGCCCCACCCAGGAATGCCTGGTGGTGTTCCCTGTGCTCATCTCAGGCCAGGCATGCTGCAGCCAGATCTGCCTTCCCGCTGCTTGCTAGCCGTGGGCCTCGTCTGCCCCTCCCAGGCCTGCAATGCTCTCAGAGCCTGTCTGTGCCCCCATTCCTCATTACTGGAAGCTTTTCTCCAGCAGCTCTGCCTCAGGGAAATGTTGCAGGACCCAGCTGCCAGAAGCACTCTACCTCCTGTGGACTTTGATGGCTTCATACACAGCCCTTATCACGACATGATTTCTACATGGTGTGACTTTTTGTCGGACATTTATCTTACCCTGCTTAGTTAGGTTGATGCCTGCCTTCTAGCTAATTAGAACCCTAGGTGCCTGGCTTCAAGATTTGCTCCATAAGAGACCAGCAGAGCTCCTTGTGCATGTGATTCATTCAGGAGCTGTCTTTTGATTGGAGGAATGGGTGTGCTGCTAAATTTTAGTGATACCACTTAGCTAATCTTACAACAGTGGTGTCTACATTTTGATATCATACTAGTTAACTAGCATTTCTGGAGAATATCCTATGTGACAGCATTGGTGAAAGAGCTGCACAAAATCTGTGCATATGCATATAGCTGGGTATAGTGTGGTAGCTATAATCCCAGCTATGTGGGAGGCTGGAGGAGGAGGACCCTACATTTGAGGGAAGCCCAGGAAACTCAGCAAGAGGCTAGGGTGGTAGATCAGAATAAGCATCTGCCTATGAAGTGGAAGGCCAGGTTCAGTCTGCAATGGCACACACACATAGCCCTGCAGATAAACATACATTCATTAATTCTATAAGTTCATGAAAATAACTGATTGATTTCTATTTCTAATATCATCTATTCAGAAATACATAGAACAAATCTTTAGCAACTCCCCACATCAATTTAACAAATACTCTAGTTAATTCTATATTCTTAGTAGAATTTATAACAACCTTAATTTAAGTATAGCTTATACTCATGTAGAGCTGTGAAGCTTAAACTTTGCTGGTTGTAAGAAAACCACAGGAGAGGCCTTAAAATACAGATGAACTCCTGTTGGATCAGCCTTCTCTCCACCCCTGAACTGTGTGATTGGCACTCAGTCTGAAGGCAGCGAATCTCTGGCATTTTCCCTCCTGCCCTCCTTTTCCCTTCACCCCTATTCGGGCCCTCCTAGCATGGATCTTGTCCTAACTGGTGCTTGTGAGGATTGGGAAGCCCCAGCCTGCCCTCCCATCTTGGAAACAATAATGCAGCAACATTGTGTGTGTGTGTGTGTGTGTGTGAGAGAGAGAGAGAGAGAGAGACAGACAGACAGACAGACAGACAGACAGAGACAGAGAGAGACCAAGAAATCTAGAAAACAAGGATCTCGTAGATGATCACAAACTCCCCTCATCAAAGCTAGCAGTGAAAGTCTGTCACTCAGTTGCTGTTGTCCTTCCACCTGATTCAGCATGGCATAATTGGAGAAAAAAATGTCCTCATGGCTCTTCCCAAAAGAGCAAAAGAGAATATGATTCAAGCTTCCAGTGCACAGGTGTCAGGAGCTGGCTAACATGAAGGGAAAAGTGTTGGGAGGGGACCACTGAAAGCAGAAGAGGAGGCCTGGGCCTTCTCCATCTCCCTGGCCCAGGAGGGAGTGTGCGGCACTGAGTCCCTAATGCTGGCTTCTCCCTCAGGAGGAAAGTACTGGAGTACTGTACCTAGTGTGTGGCCCCCCATGGCTGCCTAAGGGTGGGGGCCAGCTCTGGTGAGTGTGCTGTAAAAGTCCCAAGGCACTGACCACAAGGGAACTTCAGTACTGTAGACAGGGTAGAGGGTGAAACTAGAAACCCCTGCAAAAGGGGGTCACCAATCTCTCTAACACAGACTTTGTTCTCATGGGTCCTTTCTTTCTGCATGCACAGAAAAGAAAGGAAGATACCAGCATTGGAAGGACTGAGAACTATAGTGAAATTTCAAAACTCATTTTTAAAGTTATAGTATAAGACACATTGCCAAGAATGATAGAGTAAGTGTGTTAAAACAAGGAGGAGTATTTTGAGGGGTATTAATGGATTGTGCACTTTACTATATTTTTTAAGATACAAGCATTCTCCATGTATTTTATTGCATTGGTCAGACAGTTATGATAATTGCTGTAAAGTGGACACATTATGATGTGTCTTCGTCCAGCTTATTTGCAGGATCTGAAGCAATGCAATCAGGGCTTTGCCCCAAATCCAAAATCAGTTCTGGAGAGCAAGGCAGCCGCCACAACATGAGTAAAGACACAGAAGAGGGCATCCAGGCCCACCTCAGGAAGTGCAAGGCGAGGAGCCTGCCAAGCCAGGGTGTGCGCTGTGAGAAAGATCGTTGGTACTGCGTCTTTTGTGGTAATAAGTAAAAAGTAAATTCACTGTAAATTTTGACCATACCTCTGATATGAATTGACAAGAATTTAACCATCACAAAGATCCTTATAATAAAATATGAAAAGATGTAAGACATAAAGTATGAAAAATAATTCAAGTTGAAGAATACACTAACTCAATTAAAAAATCACTAGTGTTTAACCACAAACTTGATCAAATAGGAAAAAGAGTAAGCCAGATTGAATGAAATTCTTTTGGAATTATCCAGAGAAAGAAGAATGAAAGAGTGAGTAATGCCTAAAATGTTTATGAGACCCCACCCAAAGGACCACTGTACATATACTGGGAGTAACAAGCAAGAGAGAGCAGAACTCAATGACACCCATGTGAAGAAACAATAAATCAGGGAGAATGACTTTTAAATTCTGAAGGCCTCGAAGACTCTAAGTTGAGCAAAAGAGCACCTTGTAAGATACATTACAATCAAATTGTCAAAATTCGAAAAGAAGGAATTTTGAAAGCAACAATACAAAATCAAATCATTCTGCATAGAGATCTCCCAAAGACAAAAACACAGACTTACCAACAGGAATCCTTCAAACTAGAAAGAAATGGGAATATACTGAAGTGCTGAAGAAGATAAATATCAACCAAGAAATGTGTGTCCCACAAAACCATAGCACAAAAGGGAAAGTGAGATAAAGACTGTCCTAAGAAAAATCTAGAGTTCATCGCTACTAGACCTGGCTTTTGAGGATTCACTAGAGGAAGCCTTTAAATGAAAGGGTAAGGATGCTAGACAGAAACACAAAAGCATGAGAAAATGCAAAGCCCGGATCTATATAGATGATAAGTAGATAGACAGATGATAGATAGATAGATAGAGAGAGAGAGAGAGAGAGAGAGAGAGAGAGAGAAGCTGTAATACTGTTATATAAATCATTTTTACACTGGCACAGAAGTTAAGGACAAAAGTATAAAATCAGATATGATATAAAATATATTAATGGACGTACAATAAGAAAAGCTAAATTTGTGACATCAATGATATAAAATATATGTGAGAGGAGACAAAAGGCTGGAGTTTAAGTATGCAATTAAAGTTAAGGTGCTATCTGCTTAAAATAGATTGTTATAACTGTAAGAGTTTCCATGTAAGTCTCTAGATAGCTATAAAAATATCCAAAGACAGTGCACAAGAGAAAATGAGGAGCAGAATGAAAATGTGATGGGGGGAGAGGCAGACAGAGAGAGAGAGCAGGTGCTCAAGGCAGAGAGGGAGGAAGGGAAAGAAAAAGAGAAGAGAGAGGGAAACGGAAGGGAGGGAGGAAGAAGGGAAGAAGAAAAAGGGAAAAACAACAAAAGATGGCAAGAGAAAAATAGGTACAAAACCACCATACAGTAAGCAGAAAAATATCCAGGAATTGGGTGTGCCTGACAAGTACCCTAGCACTGAGCAGTCTTATAAAAAAAAAAAAAAAATACAACAAGTAAGTCCTTTTCTATAAATAATTATTTTAAAACTAAGAGGATAGTAGTCTCCATTCTAAAATAGAAGCGGCTGAATGCAATTTTAAGAGTCTCACCGAAAGCTCACCGAATGCTTGACCACTGAAATATACAGAGCAAACTGCCAACGCCGAAGAGAAAAGAGCAGTCATTTTTGCAAGACTGCTCAATGGTAGGACCCAGTAGTAACAGAGACTCTAAACTGTGGTTTTCAGTGGCGCAAAGAATGCCCAGAAGAAAAGCCTCAAGGAGACAGAGGATTGGCCCCCCAGCACGCTGGACCACGCAGGCCCGGAAGACACAGGGAGGACCTTCTCCGCAACGGCAACAGGATGCGCTGCTCTCACACACGCGCACACAGGACCTTCTCCTGGGCGAATCAGAAAAAAAGCTTTTGGAAGATTTAAATCATATCAAGCCTCTTCTCTGACCATGATGGAAGGGATCATAAAAAAGAGCAGAACAAGACTACAGTTCAGGAATAAGTGAAAATTAGAAAATATATGCTTCAACAACCAATAAGTCAAAGTATAACAAAATAAAATGAATTAGAAAATATCTTGGGGCAAATGAAAATCTAGTATGCTAAGATCTGCAGGATGCAGCCAAGGTGGGACTATGAGAGAGGTTGGTAGTGATGGTTCCCATGTTAAGGTAAAGAAAGATTTCAAATGAGCTACATAAGTCTTATGCATCAAGTAACTAGAAAAGGAACAGACTAAGCTATACATACAAAAGAAAATAACAAAGACCAGGGCCGAAACAGCCTACTAAGGACCATATTTGAAAAGTCCAGAGCCAACGCTGCAGTCACTGCTCAAGCACCATAGGCCATCCCTCCAGGATATGAAACCAAAATGCCCACCTTCAGCACTTCTACATGTAGAATAAATCGGAACACCTTAGAGCAACTGAACAAATGCAAGTAAGGAAAGGCATCCAAATCAGAGAGAAAGCAAAATTATCTTTTTGCAAATAATGTAATCATTTTATGTAGAAAACCCTAAGATTCACCCAAAATAGTGTTAGAAATAATACATGAATTCAGCACTTCCACAACATAAAATCAACATAAAAACAAATATATACAATTATATATAACAATGAATAGTTCGTAGAAGAAATTAAGAACATTATCCATGTTCTATGGTATGAGGCTTAATAAAATAGTTATGAATAAAGTTAACTAAGAGAGTGACTGATCATACACTTAAAATCATAGACTGCTGAGGAAGGCATGGAGGAAGATGTACATAAATTGAAGGCCATTTTTGGTCATAGACTCAAAGGTTCACTTTTACTGATGTTTGTGTATCAGCCGTGATCTACAAATTCATTGCAACTTCAATCAATATCACGGCAGCAATTACTGTAGTATTAGGACAATATAAAGCTCATGTAAAAATAAAAAAAAAATTACTTGCCTAAGACTAACTGAACTCCACACTTTTGACTTTAAAGCACATCATTAAATTACAGTAAACAAAACACTAAGGCATTTGTGGACCAGTGAAAATGAATAAAAGCCAGAAATAAAACCGTGTATACATGGTCAATTAATTTTCAACAAGATATCAAGAAAAAATGGAGCAAGGGTAATTTTTCAATAAGTATTGATGAGAAAACTGGATGTCCAATCAGAAGACTAAGAAACAACCTACACAGTGGGTCAACATGTTTGAAAACCATATATTTGAAATAATATTACTATTAAAAATAGATATGAAACTATCACATTGCTATTTGCTTCTCATGATTTGCATGATTCCTAAGACATTTTCTGTGTTGAGCAAATTCCTAAAAGAAATTCCAAAATTCTAAAGATGTGGTAATGATTCAGTGAAGATTGTATAAGGTTTCATAAAAACAAGCAAACCAGGGTAGAAGTAAAGGCCTTGCAGGCCTAGCTTTACATCTCCCAGAGCAGAGCTGCCCCCTCCCACTTCCCATCCCCACCCAAGGTGCACTAATCCTGGAGAAATGACAGGACCATCCTGGATGCAAAGGAGGTCACTGTGCAGGGCAGCAATCCTGGAAGGCATGATTCATTGAGGAGCTGAGTACATTTAAACTCTAACCCCAGAGTCAAGTAAAACCCTTCAGTGAAGCCACAGGGCTTCATGTCGGAGTGTTTGTCTGTAGAAAGCATCTCAGCCCAAAGTGGCTCCCAACCTGAAAGTGTTTCTGAAATGGTTCAAGAGAACATAAGCTACAGTCAGTCCCAGTTATACTCTCCTTACTGAGATGCAATACCTGATTCTAGAAATCCAAAAGAGAAGAGCACAACTTGGGCTCATGGTTCTAGGGGCTTCAGTCTAGAATTGGCTGGCCCCAAGTCTAGTGGCAGGGTGGACGGATGGGCTGCTGTGGGGAAAGCCACCAGAGCCCAGAGGTGGAAGCAGGGAGGCAAGGAAGGGTCTGGAGCAGATACGCTCTTCAGAGTCACAGCCCAGGCTCCCCTGCTGGCCTGTCCTCACCCTGGACTTCAGAACTCTCTGTGGAGAAGACCGTGGACAAATGCAGTACCCCAGTCACCTTCCTCTGAGGACAAGAGTCAAGCAGGACATCTTGATCTATACCACAGCCCCATTCATATCAACTCTTTGTCCTGTGTTAAGCTATCTGTCTCACTCTAAGATTGCTTACGCAGCTGTATCAGTTACTCATCTCCCTCATTGCTGGGACAAGTAGCAGACACTGAAAATCAAGGGAAGAAAGGCTTATTTAGCTCACAGTTACTGGAGGTTTCAGTCCATACTCAGCTGGCTCAAAGGCAGAGTGGCACATGGCAGAGAGCAGCAGTTCATGGTGGAAGAGGGCAGCAAGACAGCAAGAGTAAAAAGGGAGGAGTGACAACAACCATGTAGCATTGAGGAAGTCTGTCTCTCTTAAGCTACATTCAGGCTCTCACACCCATAATCCCAGCACCACTCATACCCATAATACCAGCAGCACTCACACCCATAATCCCAGTGGGGATTGTGAGTTAATAATAAACTTTAAAAGACTACCCCATGACTGCATGAGACTTTGGGGGACATCTATGCACAAACCATAATAGCAAGCCTTTATCTTTTAGTACAAAATATCTGCTGAAATGATGTGTAGATTAAGTATGTAATAATCAGTCCATGATAAAAGCAGATTTCACTGACCTTTTTTTTTTTTTTTTTTGATGGTGGAACCGGGGATTGAACTCAGGGCCTTGTACTTGCCAGCGAAGTGCTTATTCCATGTCCCTGGCCCCTCACTAACTATTATTTGACAAATACTCCCATGACTAAGATTTAGTACTATACATTTCTTCAGGCCTTTGCTTTCCAAAGGGATCTTCTCTCTCTACTCAACTTTGGAGTAGGTGGAATAAAGACTCTCCAAGCACATTCTGATGTGATGAAAAAGCCATACAAATGCATGGAATAAACTAGAACTCCAGGGCTGGAAATCCAGAAATGTAGCCTCATTATTGATCAGCTGTGTGACTGGGAGTACCTGGCCTGGATGTGCCTGTGCCTATGAATTGGCTGCTTCCTGGAGAGCATGTGCAGATCCAAATTAAGCCACTTGGTGCTGGCCCAGACCTTTGCACTGTTAACAGGATTGCCTGATGTTTGTCCATGGACCTGCCCAGTAGGTGGGCCCTCAAGCTTCATCCACTTGGGAATGGGCATAGCAAGATGTGTTTGTCTTAGAAATTTTAAGATCCTTTATCACTGTCCATTTTCTGACTTGCTGGCTAGGTAGAAAAGAGTCAGAAAAGAAATTAGCAATGCTCATCCACTGAACTTTGAGGCAAAAAAGAGACTATGAGGCAAAAAAAAAAAAAAAAAGAGAGAGAGAGAGAGAGACAGTGACCATGGCGAAACAAGTTGCAAGTCAGTGACTAAGTGCAGATACTTGAAAGGATTATTTCTTCCACAGGACACAACTTAGATGAGAACAAGAATGGCAATGTGTATGGCCCTGACAGGAGACCCTGGGGTCAAGCTAGCTTGCTGTCACTCTATTTCCATGATATATGTGTAGCTTATCCTGTAGAACTGTCATAAGGAAAAACTCCATTTGATGGACAGTAGTGGCTGAGGTACAGGTGATACCACTTGACTAAGTCCCTGAAGCAGCTTCTTGGAAACATTGCCATCATACACAGCTGTGAAAAGATAAAAAGAAGAAACACACTGTGTTGGGCTATGAGTATTTGCAGAGGGAAGAAGTGGAGGCTATTGCCCGTCAGAATGATCTGTTGAGTTCAGACTGCTCGGTAAAAGCCTACAAGGAGAGTGCTGTCAGAGCACAGCTCAGAGGAAGTGCAGAGCAGCCCTCAGAAGAGGATGGAAATGAGATCCTCAGCTACAAAACTGTGAAACCAAGGGTCAGAAAGCCAGGGCAAGTGGCTGACAGTCATGTAGCAGATAAGACTTATGGCTGTAATCCAAACCCAAATTTTTTTTTCGAAAACCCAAGATCGTCATCTTGTCAGTGATTCCCCTGGGTTAAGGTGGCATGAGGAAGAGGAGAGAAGGGGCACAGTAGGACAGAATGGAGTAACAGTGAGAAGGCTGGCAGCAAGCGCACAGCCACACAGTTTTGTAGCACTTTCCATGCATTCATTCAGGTTTCACTACTCCATGCTTCATACTTCAATAAATCAAGACCATATAGATTAAGTGATCTGCCTGTGGTTGTACAGCCAGTAAGAACTTGAAGTAAAGCAGTTGGCTTTACTTACGTTTTGAAAATACAGAGAGATGATGTTTGCATCTTTTACATGAGACGGAACATCCCAGGAATGGCAGTCATAGCAGCAGAGCCAGGAGTCCAGCCTCCCTGCTGGTCGCTTACCTTGGGCCACAATATCTGACCCTGATTTTTTCATTTCCCTCACTTTTAAACCAGGGAGAAGAACGAGCAACTAAACTGAAAAAACAAACTGTAATTAGGATCCTTATCTTTTGAATTCTAGATCTTTATTCTTTTGAATGCAAAAGCTGCTGAAAGAACCTTTTTGAAATGAAAAGGAAACTATTTTGAATTACAAAAAATATGCTAATTAAAAATGAGTGATCTGTCATTTTGTTAGTGACTCTTGTTACCTTGTTACTGTTTCACTCATTTCTAGGTGACTAAATGAGCTCATTGAACTAAAGGGATGGATTTAGACTGAATTTTAATTTTCTTTAGGGTTTCCTGTGTGTTTATATTCCATTTTAGTAGTTAAGCAATCCCTGAAGTTTACTACTATGTTCTATTTAATGTGAAACTAAAAAGACAAAGGGAAGAAAAAAACTTATAATCTGCCTGAGACACGCAGCCTTGCTGGTTGGTCCTTGATGGTGGTGGTTGAAATTAATGGAATTTTCCTCCCGTTAATAATAAACACATTATCATCAGAGACAGACCCATTCTTTGCCGGGGACGATCACAGATAGATGGTTGAGAAGTCTGCAGAACTGAATGTCTTCCTGACTTTTCAATCTTTTAAAGTCTGAACCCAGAGCTAGAGTTCAGCGTTGTCCCTTGATGGGTGTGCACCCGCCTACAAGCCTTGGCCTCCACCGGGCCTGCTCCGTGGCCCCCTGCTCCACCCGGTCCACAGGAGGAGAGCAGTCAGCTCTGAAGGATGCCCGACCACAGACGCGGGCTCCTGCGGGTCAGTTATGCTGCGGAGTCTACCATGGGGATCGCGAGTCACGAAGGAGGCGTCACCCTCCAGGTTTCCTTCCCTGCAGACAGGAGAGGGGGCCCCACCGGAGTCTGGGGCTGATTTGCTGACTTGCCTTAAAGCAGTTCTGCCTCATCGTTCTTGTTTGGGGAATTACACTAAATTTCAGCTTACATAATTTGCTAACTTTTCATTTTACTGACGTTTATGCTCTCTCTTTTCTCGTTCCTGTACATTGGAAGCCTCGGTCGGACGCCTATAGGGCTCGGCCCTCAGGCATCACTTTCCTGCCTTATCTCGGCCGCGTCAGCGCTCTGCAGGCCGCACAGCCAGCGCACCTGCGCATGCGCGGTCGAACTCTTCTGACAGCTCTGCAAGGAGCGCTCCAACCTCCTTGGTCTCCATGGTACGCCTCCGTGCACCCAGGATCCTGTCGTTCACACGCCATTCACAGCAGTGGCCGCAAATCTGGGTTTTGCAGCCTGCCAGCTCTGACTCGGGCTCTGCTTCACTGCGCTGCATACAGAAAGTGCCCCTGAGCAGAACGCTGGGTCAGCCCCGTGGCTCCTAAGGACTGGTCACCGCACCTCAGAGAGTGTTATCTGACAGCCTGTCTCAATGCAGTCTTTTCGGAGTCCTGTTAGATTCATAGGATTTCAAAACTTACCTTCATTTATTTTATTTTATTTTATTTTATTTTATTTATTTATTTGTTTGTTTTTAGTCTTTAGTACAGGGTCTACAGGGTCTCACTACACAGATAGGACTCGTAGTGATCCTCCTGTCTTCAGTCTCCCAAACGCTGAGATTCCAAGCGTGCGCCACCATGCCCAGTCTCAGTTGCCCTCTTAGTGGGCTCGGGGGGCAGGGCTGGCACGGCACCCTGTGGATGGAACCTGGTCCCCACAAGTGCTTAAGCAGGCGCTTTAATCCGCTGAGCTATCTGGCCAGCCCCTTATTTCCTCTTCTAATGAGAAAGCAAGTTCACGACCACCAGGCATCCATGTCTGAGAGCAGAACCAGTGTGTGTTTAAGACCCAGGGACGTGGAGTGACATGGGGTGCAGCTGTCGTTCTGCAGCTGCAGATCTAGGGTCTGTCCTTGAGCCCTCATTTGTTTATTTACGTAATTGGTATTAGCATCTTCATCTAATTTACTACAAGATCTTGATGAAAACTAATTTAGATAGTCTTGGAAGTATTTGGCAACTTGCACATTTGTCATATAAAAATTATGCAACCTTAAACGTGACTATTTTCATGAAGCTCAGATGTTTAAGGGATTAGTCAATGCACATGAGGAAGTAAATGTCTTGGGCCCTCAGGAAGAGCAGATGGGGCAGAGGAAGAGCATCTGCACATGACAGCAGTGTGTCAGGGTCTCTGCTCGTGGCTTTGTTTATTGAAGCAACCCATACTACAGATATCAATTGCATTCCCATTTTATAGATAAGGAAATAGAGGCTAAAAGAGATGAAAACAAACGCAGAAGTCAAAGCCCATTCTGTTGCTCCAATGCCTGTGCTGAGGACTCAGGGCTCCTTCTTTCAAGGTCTCCTCCACATATGCATCAGGTCCCAGTTCCTGAGCCCTAGAGTGCCACCAGCTGCCACACAAAATGCCAACACGCTGCATGTTGTGGTGTCCCATTTGTTTTCTAGCACTGGATCATTGTTTTTGTTTTTTGTTAATTGCTTTAAATTTACTTGTCAGACACTTATTTCATAAATGTTTTTTGGATGGGGAAATCACTGATAATAATCACATCCCAGTAGAGCCAGTCAGTTCTGTGCATATACACACATGGAACTCTGTGTGTGTGTGTGTGTGTGTGTGTGTGTATCTGTGTGTGTGTGTGTGGTGGATTTTAAGTAAATCCTTTCCTTTTTGTTTACTTCAAAAGTGTGCCTTGAAATACAACTGTTAAATAGAGGAAAAATATGACCAAATTGAGATGTTAGCATTTAAAAATTATTCTTTGCCTTTTCAATGTGTTTTGCTGTCTTCTCTGCTGAATTATATCATTGTTCAATATTTCCGTATTAATATGGACTTTTTCCGACTGAATGACTTCCACTGAGTCACAAATGCTGGTAATATTGTACTTTTCAAATTCAATTATGTTCCCAAGTGGTGAATGGATCAGATCACAAAAGCTGTGGCGTGATACAAAGGCTGTGGCATCTCAGCCTCCCCAGCCGCTGTTTCCACAGCAGGAATCTGGAGGACTGAGAAAAAGCTCAGGGCCCAGATACTGTTAAATTGTTCCCACACAAGCATGACTTAGGGCTATCCCATATAATCCACAGCATTTAGCATTCACAAAAATCCAGTGAAAAAGAAATTGATATTCCTCTGGCAGTAACTGGTCCAGGGAGAAAGCAAGCATGCTTAGAATTCAGCAGGGATGTAGCAACCAGAGCCACCTCCAGAGTTCCCTAATACACAGTGATCTGTTTCAAATTCCAAATGCCATTCACTGGAGCAAACCAACATCTCTAGACGAGTGTTTTCCATTCACAGTCTACATAACGCTTACCAAACCATCTATTGTGTAACCCCAAAGCCAGTTGTGTATGATATAAATCACGGCATCGATCATTCCTTACCATTCAGGCTTCGAGTTGCAAATCACTCATCAAGTGTTGGCTACCTATGACACAGGCACACCCTGCTCCCTCTGCTCGCCCTGCTCACTCATCTGGGGGCCTTGGTGTCCTCAGAGGAAGAGGAGGTGCTCTGGACTCCTCACATGCCAGTCTAGGCTCCACTTCCTGCTCCCTGTAAGTGACAGACGGAGCCTGGCAAGCTACCTCACAAAACTTGTAAACCTCACTTTCTTGGTATGAAATATACTGCACAGTGTCTCAGGAATTTGACTTGGGGAACTCAAGGAAATTGCATCAAAAAATATTTGAAAAAGCAGCCTAACAAATAAAGGGTCACATTAAGTATTATCACCATTTAATGAATGAGAAATATATTAAAGTTTGTGATGCTTAAAATCTCACGTTGCTCTGAATTTCCACCGCTGGAATTTAAGCAAAAGTCTTAAGATTCCCAGAAGCCGTCTTCCTAGGCTGCCACATCTCATTCGGAAACACAGTTCAAACCCTTTCCTGGAAAGCTGTGGAATCCTCTGCCCAAGGGGCCTTCGTTGTGCCTCACTCCACAGCCTGGGTTCTGGCTTAGTGCACTCTTCGCTAATTCTCTGTAGAGAGCCACCTTCTGTCCAAGCGCTCTGGTTACTTTCTACCCATTTATTGAAGCTCAGCGATTCTGTGAATCCCACACCTGTCCTCTGAGCCCTTGGTTCATTTAGTGCCGAAACTCTTCTTCCTACTTTCTATTTATCAAGTCTAGCCCTCAGGAAACTCTGTCATGAGCTCTCTGAATTCAATGGCCCTTACCTCTCCCTGTCTCCAACAGAAAAGCTAGTTTTGGATGCCTCACTAGCACAGCAGAGAAAGTGTCACCAGGAGAGTTATTTCCATATGTGCTCCACCCCTGTAATCATTTCTTCAGCCTACTGAAGGCAGAGAAAGAGCTCATTGCCAGCCCTCTTCTGACTTAAGACCTCAGGAAGCAGGAGCATTTAGCTTGTTATGCCTATGATGACCAGCATCTGTGTCAGCTGCTTCTCCCTGCCAGGTTGGGAAGCAGGTGTTTCCACTCATTTTAATGCTGGAAATAAAATGGCTCTGACAGTGGCCTTCACATTCCCTCTCACTCCTAAACTGAAGTAAATGAGAGGGTGAAGAGCGAGGGAGAAGCTGAAACCTTTGCTATACCTTATCTAAATTTAGAGGCAAAGAACAGAGAGGCACTGAAAGTAAAGCTGTTTCACCAGCCCTGTGCTTGGCACTCACTCAGCAGCACACTACACTGCAAGCCCTGCATAGGTGTGAACACCTGCTTTGGATCTGGGAGTCTACAGATCTCCTGGGTTCTGTGACTGATCCCCTGGAAACAGCGTGGCCCACAGAACATGTCTGGAAGGCACTGCTGCTTAGCTTGAGTAGCAAGTGTGTTGTTTGTAATACGGCTACTTCAGGTCCTCTGGAGCTGACGTTTACATAGTAGGTCGTTTTTCCCTTCTAAGACTTCCTAGACTAGGACCAATGGAGGGCGCAGTACATGCAGAATCCCTGCTGTTTGCTGCACAGGTTTCCCCACCTTTGCTATTCCCTCATTTCTGACTTGGCAAGGATTAGCTTCCTATTTTTCAAAATGGAGGAACTCTGCCTTTAGAGGCTCAGTAACTGGGTTGGAGTCACGTGAGAGTTGCACAGTGTGCTTGTTATTTAGGTGAGCTCTGGGTGATGCTACAGAGATGAACGGGAAAGACTGAAAATGCCACTCTTCTCAATCATGTGACTGGAGGAAACTTGGAAACCCCTGCACTGCACAGCATGAGGTAAGAGGCAGGAACACTACCTGGCCCCTGTAAGGATCAATGGAACAATGCTATGGGCTCGCTGACGCTTCCCTCAGGAGGCTTGGAGTCTTTGGTATATGCTAAGTAGTTTGCGGGGAGCAGTGTTGTTACTAATGCCAGAACAAGGATTGATTTCAGTTTGATTTCTAAGTCTAAATCTTTCATTACACCACACAGTCCTCTAGGCCGGTAGCTTCTCAACCCAGGAATTCTTCCTTTTACATGTACTAGTTATGACCCTAACAGTTGTCTCAACTTCGTTCACCAGTGACTGGAAATAGGCTGAGAAAGATGGCGCACAGCATCATGTGAAACCCTAATCACGTGCTGCTAGGGGTGCATTCCCCATCCATGTGGATGAAGCATGTCAGCTCTGGTCTTATTATCCCTGGGAGATAACAAGATAGGTGGGAAGACAGAGGCAAGCGCATCCCACCAGCTCAGCGCCAGATGGTCTACAAAGTGAGTTTGAGACCAGCCTGAATGGCATAGTACAATCCTGTCTCAAAAAGATTTTTTTAAAAAGCATGGCCCTGAAATGTCATGGTACACTTCTATGAAAGAAATGACACATCACCACGGCAAAATAGGCATCTTCTTATTCACCCATGCTCTGTGTGCTTGATTTTCAGTATAATTAATTGTGAATCTAGCAAAATATGAATCCAAAGAATGTGAGGACTTGTTGCCAAAAAGGGATGACATCAGAGTCCAAGTCTTGAATTTGGAATTGGAAATTGCAGGTGACAGCAGTGTCGATTTGCCCAAATCCCTTCCCGCTCTGCACTTCCATTTTATATGAAAAGTCATAATATTGTGATAATAAACTGCAGGGCACAGCTCCTGACCTTCTTTGTCTTCTGGCTCTTGGGGTTGTTGGGAATACTCTGTGACAATTGTATACACCTTCAGAAGCTTTAGGCGAGCTTCCTTAGGGACTCAGGAGACATTCAGCCACCTTGTGCCAGGCATGCTCAGACTCTAAGACAGTGAACTAAATAACTACTACCATTTTGTCATTAATGCTGTGGTATAGGCCAATCATGGTGTGCTGTGACCACAGGGTAATACTTCAATATGTGTCCCGGATCACGGGTCCCTGTCTCCAGGGGCTTGTTGCCACCGTCCAGACCTGCTTGGCCTCTCACAACCCTGGAACATGCCAAATGTGGTCACCACTTCCTGCTTTCACCCACACTGTAGTTTCTCCCTGAATATGTCTCCCTTTCTTTACTATCTAAGCCATGTTTATGCCTCATATTTGTATTGAGATTTGAGGCCAGGTGAGGTTAGCCCCAAATTCATCTTCTTTGAATAATATATGGCACTTCACCTCCAACTAGAACAGGCGTGCAAATAGCCAGGGATTTCGCTGAAGTGCAGATCCTGGGGCCTGCAGGCTCCCAGCGAGGGCTGTTGTCACAGTCTCTGGTGCAGAGACTTGCTGCTTAGAGCAGCAAGGCACTAGGATCCTCACTTCATGGTCAAGAACATGCAACCAGGTTTTCTTACCTTTGCTAACACTGATTGGCAAATTCCTCTGTGCTGATAAGCATGAAAAATGAGGCTGGTTTCACTAGGAGGCGCCAGCACTGAGCCAAGTCCTCCCTGGGCCCAGGGCTCTTGTCTGTTTCTTCTTGCTTCCTAGTCTGTAGCTCCAGGGGACTCAGTCCTGACTTTGACTGCAGCACTGCTTCCTCTCCCTGGCTCTAACTTTCCTTCTTGCTCTTTTTAAAGCCTTTGAGAAGTTTCTGGTATAGCGAGACTCTATGTCAAAAAGACATACTAACTAACTAACTAAATAAATAAATAAACAAATGGTCTTTCTGAGGGGGTCGTTGGTGAATAACACAAACATTTCAGAGGCAATGAGTGATTTTTTTTGGTCAGAGTCTCTGTTAAATTCAAATTAAATATTTTAGAACCATGTCCTCCAGGCAGCAGACATCGCTGATCCCAGGGATCATTCCACCCTGATCTGTTCCATCTGTTTTATTTTCTCGGCCCCTCGTGATGTGCTGCTGGTAACAGCACAGACTTCACAGCTAGATGCTTGTTGAAATGTAGGCGTTGCTGATTCCGTGTGGCCTGGCTTTCTGAGACAAAAATTATCCTTTCCTCTGACAAGCTATAAAGTTGCATAAACAATAAGGGAAAAAGAGACAGAAGAAGCAGAGGGAGGAAGAGAAGGGGAGGGCAGCACTGTCTTCTAAGTTTTGAAACACTTTGGTCAAGCAAAGTTAAGTAGAATGTCTCATTGATAGTTTGGGCCTCCTAAGAATTAACTCTGCTCCACTTTATCTTTGGTCAGTTCTCTATTTGCTTCTCTTTTTCCCTAAAGCTTTTTCTTTTTGGGTGTTATTTATCCTAATATCTACATATGTTTTACAGAGCCCACAAAAATGCATATACACTTCTGGAAAAGAAAAAGAGTACGATTCTTTTTCAACAGACATTGTTACCCTCACTTGGGGGACACTAGAGGCTGTCATATATTGCAGGAAACCCATTATCCGGCAGCCCTTAGAGAAGGAACTGCAAGTGCACGTGTGCAGTCTCAATGAATGAGGTCAACTGAGTAGCAATTTGCCATATTAATAAAATTCTAGCAGCTAAAGGCCACTACTTTGAGCAACTCTTGTCATTATAGAGCCCAAAGGTAACTTGTATTAATCCCATATGCCTCAATAAATTTGGTAATAGAATATTTATATAAATTTGCCTATTCCTGAAATGTGCACACATTTTGGTGAACTCTATATATAATATTTATTTTGGCATGTTATTTCTAGCTTTCAAAAATCTCTGAAAGACTTTTGTTTCGGCCTCATATAATCTTGATGGTACTTTTATGGATACATTTGCTTTCACCTTTGATTCCTGTGTTCCTGTGGTTTATAATGCTATGGGCAGGGACAGCTTTTCATTTCTCAATCAACTGTACTAAAGACAGTGTGTAGCCTACAGAAGAACTCTATTGGTGATGTTTAGTGAACAAAGGAATGGAGGGATAGGGAAGGGAAAGAAGAAAGGATAGAAAGAAGGAAAGAAAGGAAAGGAAAGGAAAGGAAAGGAAAGGAAAGGAAAGGAAAGGAAAGGAAAGGAAAGGAAAGGAAAGGAAGATGTGAACATGCTTTTACTTTCCTAGGTTGAAAATGACTTACCTGGCACTACATGCCTGGCACCTAATAGGTTTTCAGTACACAATCTTCAGAGAAGTTAAATTACCACTTGGAATCTTGGATAGGTTTCCAAATGCCAAGGAGATTATAGGAAAGATTTTCTTTTGGAGTTTGAAATGGGAAACACAAAGGCCACCTGGGAAAAACAGAAACAGAGAAGCCATTTTTCGTCTGGGTCAGGACTTCAGGCTGTCGTGTTGGGGTCTGCCCGCCTCAGCAGGGCCACGGTTACCAGGGCAACAGTACTGCCAAGGCTGTATATTCGCATCAAGTCCGTGGGTAATTGTGAATGGGAGCAGGGCTGGTCTGCCTTCACTGATGTGGCAGGATTGAGGAGGTGAGCTCCCCTCTCCAGAGACCGGACAGGAAGCTGAAGTATTGTTTGGTCCTTTATTGTTAGCAATACTTCTGACAAAATTACTATGAATTGCTTTCTCTAGACACGTAACCTGCATCTATTGACACAACCTCAACATTTTTTTCTTTTTGTAGTGTGCATTAAGCTAGAGAAAACTGTGACAGATCTGGAGCAGTTTGGGAGATTCGCTTGTCCATTTTTCCAGGTGCATGGAGAAGAGCTGGGGTACCTATGATAAACTTGCAGAGCTAAGGAATTGAGGTGAAAGAGTGCTAGCCAGCCACTATGTACAAGACCAGGGTTGCCTTGGCCGTTCACCGTAGGGCTCTCAGGCTCCCAACACCTGGCAGGACAGATGTTGCTGTCTCTAGGCTGCAGATGTGAAAACTGGCTCAGAATGTAAATTACTTCATTTAGATTCTCCCAGCAAATTAAGACATGTTGGTAGAATTTGAACTAAGGTCTTTGTGACAGTAAAATATCTTCCTTATCTATGTTAGCTTCCTATGGAGATAGAAAAACCCGCCTTCCTTTCCCACTGTACCAGCCCTGCCCCATCTCCGCTGCTTTTGCTGCTAGAAGGCTTCCCAAAGCAGTCTACGTGCTTCTGCGCCAGCTCTGCCAGGACTTCTACACACGTGTTACAGTTTAGAAAACATTTACTAAGAGCCCACCGGGGTGCCAATTACAGCGTTAACAGCTAAAGAGACAAATGAGTAACTTAGCTGTTTGCCTACAGGAGCTTTCACCTACACTCTGCATTCCAGAAGGTGAGAGCAAAGAAAGTAATCCATTCCTTCAGGCACACAGCGGGCTGGAAAGCTCACACGCATGCGCCATGAAGCACAGGGCCACAGGGCTCCCCCAGGACTGTAAAGCAATGCTGGGAGCAGTGGCTACTGCCAGGCCCCGCACAGCAGCACGTACAGAGGCATCTGCGGGCATCCGGTGTTCCTGGAGCAATGCGCGTGACATGGGAGACCCAGGATGCAAAGCAGAAGGGAAATTGTGACTTATGAGGATGGGTATGGACACAAACCTAAAGGTATGAGCAAGAGGGCTCCTCCTCCACAGGAGGTAAAGCTCTACCTGCTTGCTAGGACGGGAAAACCTTTCTCCATGATGGACCAGACACTAAATACTCAAAGACACACAGAGCTCTGCCATGGATTTTCTGTCTTCTTTGGGCATCAATCTTTGATTTGCACGTCTTTTTTTCTTAAATTTGCTTAGTTAGGATCAGTATGCATTATCTCATTTAATTTACACAGAAATCTATTTGTAAGTTTTACAGGGCTAATGCAGTTTTGAAAATAGAGTGGAGGAGATTAGACTAGCACATATTTCTCCTATCATTCTTCTAATTTCCAACGCGGGTCTGTTAATTGTTTTAAAGGTAAGACTGTCAGGCTTTTATGGAATGGGGACACAATTTAGCCCTGGAGTGCTCAGATGCCCTATTTCATATAGCAGGTACTGGAGAGGGTTAAGAACGGTGTACATCCTGGACAAGGCTCGGGGATTTCAAAGATAAACTGTGTGGCATTTCGACCTCTGTGCTGACCTCTGAGAGAAATGTTATCCCTGGTAGGGTTGTACAGCGTCGTGGAGCAATGAGTGGCCTGGCCTGAGCACTGAAGCTCTAGGTACACAGTGCTGTCTGCGTCCATGAAGTTTGTCTTGCTGAGCTTTATCTATCTTAGGAGCTGACTGGCACATGAGGAGGCCGCCTGCAGAGGCCCCAGCACACTTTCCCTTGCACTGTGAGCAAATGGGCCCTCCTGTTCTACACGGGAGAGATGTCATTATTGCTACTGGTGTGCTTATTTCTTGTACAGAAGCCAACCTTTATACTCACTTCTATTTAGTTTCTAGACTTCACTTTAACACTTATGTATTTATTTATTTATTTATTTATTTACTTACTTACTTATTTTGGCAGAACCAGGAATTGAACTCACACCCCTGCATTTGCCAGGGAGGTGCTTATTCTGCTGAGCCATCTCCCAGGCCCTGTCACTGGGGGAGCTGTTCAGGGCATTGTGAGTCTCAGTTTCCTCGCCTTCTATAGCCTCTGTTCTTGGAAAGTTCCCAAAGGTCTTCTGCACCCTAAGGTTTGGGTTGGCACCACAGGCCCATCATTTAGCTAGCACTCTCCTCCTATGCACTCCCAGCGGCTTGGATGGAGACGGGGATCACTACACCCTCGGCAACACTGAACAGCTGTGACTGCCGGGATAAAACGGGCAGACAAAAGGAGTAAGCATGTGTTCATAGACTATCAGCAGGCAGTGTCCACAGTCTCATTCTCCAACAGCTAAAATTTGTAAATTAACATTACAAAATGGGAAAAATAAAGATTTGAAAATATGAAAGCATCTATTTCCCTAGCTGCTAAGAGGTGGAATTAAAACTCCGTGCTATTGTGACTCTTACGTCCAGTGATATTTCCCTGATTCCAGAGGTGCCTATTAGAGCTAGGGAAGTTTCTCAGCATTGGACCGAGTTTCTTTCTTTATGTGCTGTACTCATCATGGCCTCTGGAACCACACAAAATACAATGTGCCCGATTCCCCTGGGCGACCTGTGTAGATCAGATTTCCACACAAAATAAACCAAAATTTGGATCCCTGTGTGTATTTCTATTGTCCGTGTGGCAGACAGCAATTCTCTGAGGTGTAAGTTTAGTGACATAAACGAAGAATCTTGGAACTGTTTCTCACTAAACTCTTCAATAGCACACGCAAGACCATTAATTTGGTCCTCAGCACAATTTAAAGAAAGAAAATGGTTACCACAGGCCCTCTCTCAGGGTTCATATTGTTGAGAGGAGACGTGAGCTGACTGTGACGAGAGCCTAGGTCAGTGTCATGGAGAGAAGGCGTTACCCATATGGTGGCCTTCGTACCGCCCCTGAGTACGAGCCTCTCCTCAGCAACTGTGCTCCGTTGCCCCCTACTGTGGGTGTCTCCCACTACTCACCCTATGCCGACCAGGCCCCGGTAGATCTGCGTTCTATGCACGATATTCACTACTTAAATTGTGACTTTCTTCTCCTTTGAAAGAACCTTATAAGGTGTGAGTGGAAGACGTGGTGGATTCTGCCATTAACCCCTCTCAAGCTCCCAGGCTCCATGTGAACCCACATATCCTGCCATTCCTAGGCCTCTCGGAAACATCTCTGAAACCCCTCTCTGTGTCTTTTGTGGTGCTCTTGTGGCTGCTTTCATTTAATAAATCAATCACCAACATTTATGTCTCACGATCCCTCTGGCTGTGGTCCCTCTGGCTGTGGGGCTGGTGAGCCAGGCTCCTGGCATGCACCTCACTGTCTGCACAGCCCGCCTCTCCTGCCCCACAGAGGGCAGGCACCACAGTGCGGCCCACACCTTGAGTCTCTGCCACCCTCCTGGCAGAGGATTCCAGAGCTGCTTCAGAGAGCCAAGAGAATGGTGGAGTGCGCTTGCTGCAGCTCATGGGAGGTGTTTTGGTGGAAACTGGCAACAGTGCATCTCCTATGGTAATACGCAATTTAAAATTATTTAGCCCACTAGTTTAATCCTGCACTTCATGCCAATGTTTTGCACTTTGATGCTGAGGTCAGGACAGTTTGGCCTTGTCACACACTGTCCCTCATGTCATCTTTACAATCCATGGGTGAGCTAAGAGCTGTCGGTTCCACCTCCACCCCACTGAAATGCGACAGTGCTTAGTGATTCCCTAGACCACTGGAGAGTTCCTCCCTGCACGGAGCCAGCACATGCCCTACATGAAGCTGCTCAAGCTGTCGTTTGTACTGCTACTTTTAAGATCCTGCAGATCCCAGTGGTCTGCACTTCTGTGACTCAGGCTGCCTCCCTTGGGATGTGAAATTAACCCCCACAGGCTGGGATGGTTGTCTTCTGCAAGGTTGTTTCTCTATCTACAAAATGAAGCAGAGAAACATCTGACCGCTACTGCAGGCTAACCGTGGAGGATCTGCTGGAGCTCTGAGAGCTCAGGAGTACCTGACCATCGCCGCACCCGGCTTTTCCCACCTAGAGTGTGCTCATCTGAAGAGCGAGCAAGAGGGCCTTATTCACTCAGCTGCGACCTACCAACTGCCTAAATGTGCAAGCTTAGTTTCTCCATCAGTGTGATAATGCACATATCCATGCACATGGGCATGCACACACACACACATATGTGCATGCATACTCGCAATGTATAAGGTATGATTGATTGATTGACTGATTGATTATATTTGGTACAGCATCTCGCTATGCAGCCCGGACCTGTAGTGATCCTCCTGCTGTCAGCCTGTTCACCGCTGGGATTACAGCCATGTGCCACTATGCCCAGACTCAGTCACTGGCTCAGCATGCCCTGGGCACAGGTCTGGTGAGGGGTTCAGAGAGGGGATCGAACCCTGGTCCCTACACTTGCCTAAGCAAGAGCTTACCTATAACATTTTATGAAGTGTAACAAAGAAATGTAAGTAATGTGATAGGATCACAGAGGGCCACTCCTGGTGTCTTAGCTTGAGAAGAAATTTATGGGAGCCAAAGAATAAATAGGAGTTTTCTAGACAACAGAGGGTGGAAGAAGGCTTTGGAAACACCCTCCACCAGGACGAGCAACAGAAAGTGTGAAGGATGCAGGCACCTTCTCGAGCTTCATCTTCTAGCCCACCACCTCAGGAAACTATTTTTCATGCCTTCATTTTTTCTGCCATTTTTCTATAATATCCTAGCAGCTTAATACAAATAAATGAAATTAGACCAATGCATCTGCAAAAAAAATCACCCTAATGTAGTGTTTACCTTTTCTGTTTTCTAATCGTTATTAATAAAGCTCTATCAAACTTGGTTTTTTTATTATGCATTCATTATTGTTAAAAACTGAATCACTTTTCATTTTTGGTGTTCATTATTCTTCATCCCCTTTCAGTAGTTTTATACTTTGGGTGCTGACACTTTAAATTTTAAATGCATTCCAAGGGTAACAGTCTCATGAGACACATCACAAAATTGCCCAGTATGTCACCTTCAAATGGAAGTCCTGGATTCAAGAATATTGTCTTTGTCACAGTGTGTAATTTAATTTAGGTTTTTCTTTGATCTGTTTTTGAATTTTTTTCAATGAAATAGCAATTAAGAATATATTGTATTTATTTTCCTCAAAATTAAATTAAAATTTGTACATAAAACTCTAAACCCAATGCCACACTACTAATGATAGTAGCTGTTTAATAAGTGTAGACATATGTGATTGATTTAATTTGGGGGCAGGCTCAACAATGGCCTTAACAATGGTTTCTTTATTTACTGTAACTGTGTTTTAGCTTCAGTGATATGCTCACAGAACTCCTATAGAATTACAGTGTATCCAACTCAATTCATTCATTCACCTATTTTAATTGCTAAATACCAGCTTTATCCTAAATACCGTCTTGGGGACCCTCAGTGATTAGGATCCACAGAAAGAAACAGACAAGCATAGGATGTCCACATGATATGTCCACAGCCAAGGGCTCCACCGAGGGCACACAGGTGCGGCAGCCCTCAAGCCCACCCTAATCAGGCTCCGCCCCTTCCAGCCCCTGAGGTAGGCTCCACTCCCCTCTGTCTCCTCTCTCTCTTTCTCCTTTAGCTAAGAATGCTTTCCCCGGCCCCACACTCCTCTTTTGGTTCTAGCACTTGCTTCTCCCTGCCAAGGACCTTCTCTCACTGTTTCCATCCAGTTGTCTAGCTGCCTCCTCTTCCTTCATCTCAAGATAGCCTCATTTCCTCAGGGAGCCCCAGTGCCACCCTTTACCCTGTTGTCCTTGGTTCCCTGTTACTTCCGCCCTAGGACACATCAGAAGTGTGCTGTGGCCAGCCCTGCAGGCTGACAGCTGGCACAGGCAGAGTTTCGTGCCCATCACCACTCACATGTGACCATGAGTGTGTGCAGGAGGCAGAGGGCCATGCAGGGTCACCAGGTGAGAGTCAAGGCAGACGGTGGTTCTTGGGTTGGGTCTCTGTGCTAAGCCAGGGTTCACTATGGGACCAAGAAGGAGCTACAGGTTAACCCCATAACTTGGGCCCAAATACAAATACAGAGACATTTGCCTTGTTACTCAGCAGCCATACACCCCTGAGAGTAGAGTGTCAGCTTTATGGCCCACATCATTCTCATCTGCGACATGGAGAAAACAGAACCTGACTATCTGACTGCTGAGTAAACCTTGCGAGCCAATGTATGAGGATAAACACAACTTAGTGCCCTATCAGGGTGTTCCAGATAGACGAAGGAGACAGTTCTGAGTGCCCAGAGCTGCTTCAGAGCAGCTCAGCTGCTCCTATCCCAGCCCAGAGGGGCAGTGGTCTGACCTGAAGCTTGGGGCCTCTAGGAGGAAAACTGAATTGCTGCAAAGTGTTAGGTAGTACAAAGTGCTGACAACATGTTTTTGAAGGTGAAAGATTTAGTCTCCTTTCTCATAATATTCAGAGGATGCAAAAATAACAGGGGCTTTCCATTCACCTGCCTGCCCACCTTCTGGTTCAGGCAGTGCCTTACTTAATCCTACTAATTCTCTTACCTGTGAGTCATTCAACTGCAGAGAAGGAAACTTATGCACAGAGATGGTCACAAATGCAAAGCCAGAGCTGAACATGCACAGCAGGGCAGACTTGTCAACCTCAGGAGAGCGGCCTTCATCGCCCTTGCTCAGAGTCGCCTGCGCAGTGTGTATGCTACAAGCACAAGTTTGAATCCCCATGACACCACTTACTATTTGTTTGACTGTAGCAAGATTTTATTTTTTATTTATTTGATACTGGGGATTGAACTCATGACCCTGCGCTTTCCAGGCAAGCACTTATGCCTCTGAGCTATCTCCCCAGCCACAACCACAGCAAGATTTTCAAGCCTCCTGAGCCTCTGTGTCCTCCCTCACAGAGACAGGAAAGCAATGAAGTCATCTCCCTTGAACAGCACTGTAACATTTGAGTAAGCCAGCACACACAGGTTCCTAGCCTTGTGAAGCTGAAGTTCAGTAGACGGCAGTGGATGGGACCTCACACAGGAGCCCTAAAGCCCACAGGCTGCTCTCGATGTGGTTGAGATTTTACCAGCCTTGATAGCATTTAATTGAGAAATATGCATCCGTGATAGGAAATCAATATGCTCACTTGGCTGCCAGATCCAGATGAAATAAAGCTAAAAGATAATGCAGTGAAAATATACAAACAAATCCCTAGAAGCCAGGTAGACCTGGCTGCCTTCATCACCCCAGTCACGAAGCTGCACTCGGAATGCATTTGCAGGCGGTCTTCTCCCTCAATCTGGACCTGACTCAGTAGCCAGCGTGCACTCGCCACCCTCCCGCACTGTTCAGTTTTATTGTGCTAGAGCCCAGAGCTTGCCTTCTCTTTGTGAAGAGGCAGAGGGGCATCTGTCCTGAGCCCCCGCTGTGTAGGGGCTCTGCGCACCTCCCTGGCACACATGCTCAGGAGGAATCACCTTGTCGTTTGGGTGCTCATGCTGAGGCAGGATATCAATAGCTGGTGATTTTATTAAGGAAACAGTCCGGGAGATTTTACAGATCCTGGGAGATATTCCTAGAAAATTCTCTTCTCTTTTGCTGGAGTCTGAGTTACTCACAGACTGGGTCAGCTTAGGGTACCTCATCACACATGCGTTTCTTTCACCTTCACACTGAGTGCCAGTGACTATGACTTACAAAACTTCATACTGGGTGTGGCCAGTGAGTGTGGTTGCCAGGAAATGAGGCCAAGGCTTAGTTATCTTTCAGCTCAACTCCTAGATGCCCTATTCATGACTCTAGTAAGTTCTATTAGCCCCAGGGCCTCAATTTTTGCATCTGTTAAAAGAGGATCTGACTGTAGTTCTCCTGTAGTTTGACAGGAGCATTGTAGCACAGGTAAAGTTCTGGCCTTGCTGGCTTGTACATGAGAGGCTTGCAATACACATTAGTCACAATTGGTTTGGATGTAAGTTTTGAGTCAAAGGTCACAAACAAGAGTCAGTTGGATCCAGCATCTTTCTGTGAAGTATTTCCTGTATGCTTGGGGTAGAGCTGCACAAGCCAAGAACCACACTTTGGCTTTGCCATGGCATAGAGTCTTGGGTGTGTGGCCTTCTCTAAGCTCTCTGAATTTCATTTTCTTGTTTTGTAATCTCTTCAAAGACTGTACATAGGGCCAGCCTGATGGCTCAGCAGACTAACACGCCTGCTCAGGCAGAGCACAGCAGCCAGGGTTTCAATTCCCAGCATACTATGCCAGCACACCCCAGGGTGTGCTGAGACAGTGACTGAGACTGGGTGTGGGGCCATGTGCCTATAATCCCAGCACTTGGGAGGCTGAACATAGGAGAGTCTCTATGAGTCTGATCTACATAGTGAGACCCTATAGAACCTGTCCTAAATATAGAAAGAAAAAAAAAAAGAATGTACATAAATATGAACATCTTCTCCAAAGGATTTTTAGCTTTAAGTGAAGAAGCAAACTTGTTACCAGATTCTACTACTGGTTTGTGTCTATGGAGACCTCAGTATTAGCATGACCTAAACCTGATTCCAGCTCATCATAGGGCTAGGAAAGGAGAAAAGTCTCTTGGTGTCATTTCACCTTATGTGTTCATTTTACACAGGTAAAATCTAAGAAGGTAAGGGATTTATTTGAAAGGACAGCTGGTAAAAAGCTGAGCCAAAGAAGAGAACCTTATTTTCTTAGAGAGACAAATATTTAGCCCTTCTCTGATAGCGCAAAACAGAAAGGCAAAATAAGTAAAGCAGTTGGTTCAGGTTCAAGGTAAAGACGGAACTGGGAGTTGCGCTGCCTGCCTTCAGTTCTAACACCTGGGAGTCTGGGGCAGGAGGGTCGCAGTGAGAATGAGATCAGGCTGGGCTGCATAGACGCACCTGTTTCAACACAACCATAGACAGATGGGTGTGCAGACAGGCTGATAGATATTGAAGGAAAGAAAGAGGAGGAAAGGCAGGGGGAGAGAGGAGAGAAAAGGAAAGAAGGGGAGGGAAGGTGGGAGGGAAGAAAGGCAGGCAGAAGAAGGAAGAAAGGAAGGACAGAAGAGGAGAAAGGAAGGAGGACGGACAATGAAAAGCTAGCAGGCTGCCCACCACCCAGTGGTTCCCACAGGAGCGCTCTGGACAAGCGCACTGAGAAGCCACCCCTGAGCGGATGGAGAGGCAGGCCAGAGCAGAGACAGCACGGACTCCTGCCCTAGCTCTCCCTGCCCGGGGCTGCCCAAACTGACAAAAGGTTCTTGATGTCGCCATCTTCAGTTTCCTGATGTCACCTTCTGCTGTGTACTGAGAGATGGTTCAGATGCAAGCAGGAGGACACTGGAAATTATTAGTGCACAGGTCTTGAGAACAGGAAGGACTCAACACACTTAGTGATTTGTGAGTGTGTCTTTGGCTATCATATTATTTTTCCCCTATTTTTAAAGTACTTATGTTGAAGTCATCATTTTTTTTTTTCGGCTGAGCACCATAACACTGATGAGACATTGGAAATAATTTCAAGATCAACTAAGTCCTAGGGGGTGGGAAGCTGGAGTAAGATGATAGCAGCACATGCGCAGTGTGGCACACGTGGGGTGGTGGTTGGGAGGTCTACGCACCCTCTCAGTCCTTGTCCTTGCCCATGTTTCGCAGAGGAGGAACGGGCAGCTTGAAGGACTGACTAACTTTTGTCGACAAAGACCTCGTTCTCGCATGCTGTGGTTCCTGTCCAGCAGGAATGCACTAGATACGAACCTATGACCAAAGAGCCAAAAATCTTTTGAGGAAATCCAGGAAGGCTTCGTCCATTATGGCCTTTTGGCTTTGGGCCAGCTATGAGGCACCCTAGTCCCACAAGCCCCATGTGAGATGGCGTCTCACTGTGACCTGGGCTGGCCTCCGGGTCATGACCCTGCTGAGCACCCAGGTCACAGGCGGCTGCCTCCATGCCCAGCTCCTGGTCCCCTGGAAGACGCTATGCATCACAAGTTTAAAAGTAGGGGATGTGAGAGTTTACACGTCTTTGTTTCTGTCCTTCTTCCAGGATGAACAGCACTGCTGCTCAGGAGACACCTTGAGGAATGTCGCTCTCGGACACGGATGGGAACATCTAATTAAGGTAAAATACATTTTTTAGAATTAAATTTCCTTATGCTTTGTCCATACTCTGGTGGTTTCGGCTGACAGGAGCATTGTCGTGGTGACGTGCGGAGGGAGAGCGCAATGTTCTTCTCTTTGGCCTTGGGTTAAATCGTGTGGATTAAATGGCGCACTGTTGACAGAGCTCCTGCAGGAGGCTTCTAGCAGTTGGCAGCGGTGACTGGCAGTGGGTGTGCCAGCTTGTTTGGCTCGAGTTGATTGCCTTTCTTCTTTACAAACCACTTTTTAAATCTAAGGTAAAAAAAACTACTTATCCATTTTTTTGAAGTATTGTTCTATAAAACCGAATGTCAGAATGTTTTTTTCATGAAAAAAAAATAGAGGAAATTTTCCCACTTTGAAATACACTTCCTCCGTTTTCTCTGGGGGCTTTGAGCTTGGCTCTTACTTGACCTTCCATTTGCATGTGCCAGTGAATAACTGAATTAGTGATAATGCACCCAGCAATGGCCGCGCAAGGATTCAAAGTAGTGGGCGCGCTAGGGTCATAATGCGGTTTATTTCTGAAGATGTGAGTGCCCGCTCTGGCTTTCTGTGGCAGCTGTCCCAGCCACCCAGTCATGTTTCCTGCCTGTAAAACTTCTCCTACTTCAGATACTGGGGTTCACTGTGTCTTTCCCTTAGGGCTGTGCAACCCCCTGGTGCTCTGTAAACCCCCAGTGCTCTGTGCTGTGCAGGTGTGATGCCACCTGCAGAACTGGGAGAAGCACTGGTCAGGATCTCAGCTTCCGTGTGCAATTTCAATGCAACTGTATGGTACTTATTACTGGTGATTCCATTTCCCATGAGGGCCTTCCAAAACCCTCTAGTAAGAGTCCTCACAGGCGTGAAGGCACTGTCCTGTCATGAAGCAGAGCAGAGGCTCATGATAGGACCAGCCCTAGATAACCTGAGGCTGAGGAGGCCCAAGGTCTCTCCTGTCAGGGTGAGTGACAGGGTATCCTCGAAAGCCCCCAAAGCTATTGGCCCTTCTAGGAAGACTGTCCCCAGCAAAACAGCAAGTGACTTGCTCCTGCTCCTGCAAGCCACAGGCCACTAAATTCCTGGACGGCCCAATAGGCCTGAGAGAAGGAAAGCAGAGTTGGCCAGCCCCTGAGAACCTGCTCTGTTCCTTGGGGCAGGAGGTGCATAGCCTCAGTTAGGTGCAGATGTGGGTGGGTCAAGAAGTCTGCATATTCTCAGACTTATGTAGGAGTTGGCTGCTGTGGAGACCCAGAAAGTAAAATTCAGCTCTGAATTCAGCATCCAGTGGACTTAGCAGGATAAAGCAAAAAATCAGGTTTCCAAAGAAGTAGAAACTATCTGGGTAACCAAACCTTAGAGCCCCAAGAGAAATCCCTTGAGAGTTTGCAGATGCCAAGCAACTCAGAACAAATACAAGCCCTGATTTCAAAGGGCAAAAGTAGATCCTTCTTTTGAGAAAGCAGAAGGGTGAGACAGAGCCAATGTCAGTAATTAACTATTATGATGGATCCCTTACCATGTGCTAGGTGCTGTTCAATGTCGGCACATATAAATCCACTTAAGTAAGATCCATACTGATGTTATTCTCATCTTTCAGAAGAGAAAACTGTGTCATAGAGAGTTCAAGTAACTTTCTTCAGTTTGTACAATTCGGAAGCAATGGAACTGGGATTTGAACACCTGTAACATGGTTCCAGACTCCATTTCCCAAATGGCCACAGTGTATCTTCCCTGCAGTGTAAAGAAAACTGTTTGCACTTGCCTTGAGCAGGTGAGGATGATTAAAGCTGACTCACCCAAGTAAAATCAGCTTTTCCTTAGTGCCACCCCACCTTTAACTTCCCAGCTAATTACAGGCCCAGCCTCTGTTAAGCATGCCTAATGAGGAAAGGCAACAACGCAGAGACCCATGGTGAGGAGCTCATGAACAATGGCCTGCTGCTACATCTGTGGGCTCTTCCCTTCTGAAGGAATGAGGGGCTCTGGAGACAGCTTTCTTGTTTGCATTTTCTGCCAATGCAGTCTGTAAATCTGTGCTAGCAGACACACAGGTGTGACACTGAGGGGACTCAGGCAGGAGCTGAGGTGCATCTTTTCCTGATGACTAATGTCAAGGGGTTTATCTCTCAAAACTGAAAGCAGCCCGGGGCCCGATGTCAAGAGGCAGGCTCCATGATTCCATCCCTCCGAGCAGGGGCCAGGTGCCACAGCCTTCAGTTGCATTTCCTGGTCTTGTCTGTGCAGCGAGCTGGTCGAAGTGACCTGCCTTCACCCCCAGTGCAGCAGAAGGCTGTGCAAACTCAGAACCCTGGCTGTGCTCCGGAGTGAGCACCTGGCTCCTGAACATGGGGTTTCTGCGCTGCTGGGCCTATAAAACCGAAAATCTGAATGCTGTAGCTCACAAGCAAAACTCTAAAACAAGACTACCAAAATCAGACCAATCTACCACCCCCCTCCCCAAGTACACATTTTCTAAATTAGAAATGACATGGCCCTCTCCAGCTCCCCTACATTGCATCTCCCCGATCCCTGCCCTCTGGCAGGCAATCCTTTATCCCAGAACTGTGAGGAAAGCATGGGTGATCGCTCTCATCCTTGGTCCCTTCAGTCACTTCCTGCAGTATCTCCATTCCTAATCTAATTTGATGGATACAGCTTGACAAGGCATAGAGGGTGGCTGCCCTGCTTCTCCAGGCTACGCTTCAGATCCCCCTTCTCCACGGCTGCCAGTGTCTGTCTAGCATTCAAAGTACTCAAGGGTGTACTTCTGTGTAGAAAATCAGTGGAAGGGCAATACCCTGCCCCCAACCAACCATTCCAGGATTTGCTTGCAAGAAAACCTATGGTCACTCTCATTTTTGGTGAAAGAAGCATACAGATTTTAAGTTAGTAGGATGAAAAATAGTATTCAGGTGACTGAAATTGTGGTTACTTTGAGAAAGCTCTATTAATGCTTCAAAGTCAGTAAGAGAAATCACTAAAGATGGCAACCTAATAGAGAAGATACGAATGACATTTCATACATCTCTCAAAGTGAGAGTATTCATGACTCAGTTCCATTTAACGTCTCTTGCCCAGGAGAAACAACCTGCGACAAGTGCCTGCTAGGAGGTATTTAGCTTTCCTGTGCCAATTCTTCTATTTAAGCCTTCAGGGACCTTCTGACTTTAGAGGTTTCCTTGGACTACACAGCCCTATGGTGTGTTCTTATGCTTGTTCCTGGAGACAAAATGACAGAGGCATGTGGCCTTCCCGGCTTCAAAGGAGCTCTTGGGCTAGATAAGAAGGCAGCATGTGCACAGCAATAGCGCAAAGCAGAGCACAGGTCAGGGGCTCTAGAGCTTGGCCAGGACATGGGCGAGACTTCTGTAGCCCATCTAGGAGGACAGTGGGGAGCTGGGGCGGGACCAGAACAGAAGCAGTGGAAATAGAAAGTAGGAGATGCAGAGGTGAAAGGTTCCAGCTGGCTTTTAGCAACAGAGGGGAAGGAAAGGGAACTCAGAAAATTAATCCTCTAAGAAAAGTCATTTAGATTTTTCCAAGTAATTGCATTTTTGCATTTCTTTCCACAATTCAGATCCTTTTCTAAGGTTCCTGAGTCCCTGTCATTCCTTTCAGTGTCTGTTAGACCAGCTGTAAACATCACCTGCCTGGTGCACTGACAAATGAACTACTGATTAAAGTGATATTTTATTGATGTTTTCAAAATTTATTTTGATGCTAGGGGATCAAAACCTGACATTTTAACCGTGTGCACTCTACCACTGAGTTATAAGCCCATCCCTGAAGTTGATATTTAAAGAATACTCATTCTTCTTTTCTTTTTACCCCAAAAGGCTTCAGGAGTTAGGGTACAGGTGTGACTCACACGTAGCTGCAGGTGGGGGAGGCCTGTTGGAGAACTCTTTGGGGTACTGTTTGCTTTCCAGATTCCCCACATTGTGATATTAGGAGGTGGTGGTTGCTATTACGAGAGACATTTGTTCCAATGATCTTCATAGGTACAATTTGCTGGGCATTTCTTTCATGTCCACCTACTCTCCACTACTCTCTGAAAACTGACTACCTTTCAGCTATTTGATTTCTCTCTCTGTAGTAGGACTGTGCTGGCAAAGAATTGGAACTCAAGTGTGAGCCACAGAATGTTAAACTGACCCAGAGAATTTGTATAGGAGGATCAGGCAGATAAGAGTTCAGGGCCTGGAGGGGAGGAATTCTACAGATCAGCTGTGTACAAGCTGGCCCAAGGCTGCTGGGATAGAGAACTGTCATCCACAGTGGTAGCCAGGAACACAGCATTGGCAGGTTCAGGCCCAGCAAGTGTCTTTCTTTCTAAGATAGAACTATAGATCTTTCGATTGCTGATGGTGGGGTTCATTTTTCTTTGGGTTCATGAGATTTGGAGTGGGGCACAACGTAGTTAAGTGCCCCGGTTGTGGATCTGTGGGGTAAGGCTCAGCCTGCTCCAGGCCAGTCTCAGTGACCAGCCTGGCACCTGACCCTCAGCAATGCTGGTTTCCTGCCATGGGCACTCCTGCATGAAGGCCTAGATCAGGGCAGGTGACCCTGGAGTCATGGCACAGACCGGCTTGGTGTTAGAGCTAGCCACCGAGAGATTACACTGTCAGGTTTCCAGGACTCCTGGGGCTCCAGGTAGCTTTTAGCTCTTTATTCAATAGGTTGTGAGGAGGACCTGAGATTCTGAGTTGCTGATCAACTGTCAGGATAAGGATGTTGCTAAACTCTATACCACACTTCATTTCTGTAGGACAGATCCAGCACGATAGGCAGGAGCAATGGGCCCTATGGGAAGCTGGGCAGACACAGGAAAGTGGTCTAAGGTCATGACCAGGTAAAGCAGGTATGTGAGGATGCATTCCTGTGCCAGGAGAAGTCCGACCTCATGTAGGGGACACAGTTATGCAGCATCAGGCTTAAGCTCTCCTTGAAGCAGAGCTTGGGAAGCTGAGCCCAGGTGTAAAGGCTTGCAGGTTCCTCCTGGCCCCCAGTTTATGTCCAGCTTCTCCAGCATAACAACAATGCCCTTGCACTCCTGCCAGGACTCTTGCTCACCCTCTTCTGGGATTGCCAGAGGCCTGCAGTTGTCTCTGTTCTCTGTCTCCTCGCCTCTGACAACTCTGATTCATCTTTTGAATTTCTTTTTTACAATCAGCTTCCTTGTGAAATTTAGAACAATTATAGCTCATCTGTATTTAAATCACTGACCACAGTCCTGAGGGCTGAAACACTCCAGTGTTGTGTATCTCCTCCTACAACCAGCAAGGCCTGGAGAGCTGGCTCTTTGCTAGCTAATTTCTCCGTCTTATTTGGAAGTAGTGCAGTGCTAAGCACTAGCACTCGCTTCACGAACGCTGGAGAAATGGAACTAAGTGGTTGGAAGGAACAGGCTGAAGATGATTATGGCCTGCTCTAGAAAAGGCCCTGGAGACCCAGGAGCCTTGGACAAGACATCTTTGAAATATGCCAGGTGGGGCCTTTACCTGGGGTGGCTTCTCATATAGGATCAGTCGAACTTTTGTTTCAGGCCTGAGTGAGATCATGTGGTATTTATTTTCTTGTGCCTGGCTTATTCAACATAATATCATGTTCTTTACATTTATGTTGTAACAAATAGGATTTTCCTCTATCACTGAATATCCATTATAGATGGATATATACATTTCCTTTATTCATTTGTTCATGGACCTTTAGGCTAAAGCCATATTTCCACTACTGTAAATACTATAATATTGAGCACAGGGGTGTAGCTATCTCTTTGCTATGGCAATTCCATTGCCACTGGGTGTTATACCAAGCAGTGGCATTGTCCAGATGTTGTAGAAGTGAGAATAGAATGGGGTGCCAGCCGAAGTTTGGGCGGGTGAGCCAAGGAAGCCGGTAGCAGGAAAGGCTGCTCAGGGGCTGCAAGCCACTGCTAGGAGAAAGGAATGTGGCCTGCCAGCCTGCTGTGCAGAAGGTGCCCATCCCGAGCCACAGTGCAGCGGTGTGCTGCATGCTTCAGACTAGTGAGAAGGAGTCTTATTAGCTTACAAGGAATAACTATTCACTGTTTGAAGTGATGATTGCATTAATTACTCCCATTCCATCATTAAACAATGTATCCATGTATCAGAATATCACATGGTTCCTCATAAAGTTATACAACTCTTATGTCAACTTAAAAAGTAGATACAACATACAATAAAAGGAGGGGCCAAGTACCCAAGTGCTGATGTGCTCCTGTAGGGGCTTCATGTAGGACCTGGGAAGCACATTCCCTACAGAAATCAGGTTCCTTCTCTCCATTCCCATCCCCATTTCCCCCTTTAGAAACACAAAGGCCAATACTGACAACTTAGTAGGAATCATTTCCTCACTGTGCATTCATACCTTGTTTTTTTTTTTTGTTTTTGTTTTTGTTTTTGTTTTGACTGAACTCAGACCCTTGCGCTTGCCAGGGAAGTACTTATTTTACTGAGTCATCTCTCCAGCACCTCGTATTTTGTTCTCCTAAATAATACTTCTTCTTATGGTTTCTATTCCAAGCCATCCACCAGCCCCAAGTGAGCAAAGCCAAACCCATCATCCCCAGGGCCTTTAGAGTGGGCTAGAGAGTTCCACACAGTCAAGAGTTAGATTTTCTTTGCTGACTGCATCCATTTATATTAAACATTTTATTAATTCTAGCAAATATTATCTGATTAACAAAATGACTTCTGTGTATAATCATATCACTGCCAAATGACACAGATTCACACTTCCGCCAAACTCCCAAGGGAGAGATAGTTTTGTAATGAAGCATCTTGCATGGTGACGCGATGCATGCTGCAAGTGTCACTCAACTACCTCAGCAGTGTCTGAGGAAGAAACGCCAAACCAAGCGTATTCACATTTGTGCAGCAGAAACATCCACGCTACATCACTTCGCATCAGCTCCAATTGACTTTTGTATTAAATGAGCATGAAAAAGCATTCAGCTTTCAAAGTATTTTGGATTTCACACCTGTAAGCAAACCCTATGGATTTGTGAGACTTTTTATTTCTAATATATTAATTTTATTTCATCATCTTATTGAACTGGCTAAACCCACTTAAATGTATTAAGCAATATTGAGCAGAGTAGATGAACTTGTTTTACATCCAAAGAGTGTCCCTAGTTTGGCTTAAAATCTGAGCATTTTTCATATTAAGCATTACTTTATTCTAACATGAAAAAATGTTAAAGTTATTGAATTTTATCAAATGCATCTAGAAAATGAGGTAGCAATCATCTACCTTCAGATTCCTACCCCTCTGATAAACTTCCGCTGCAGCCTTCCCTGTATGGAAAATCCAAGTTTATGGATCAGAAATATTAGATTATTCAGTTTTTTTTGGAGTATTTCATTCAGGGGTTTTGAATACAGACTCATCATTCAGATTACTTTCTCCACTGTTTCTCTTCATGACACGTTTTGCCTCCTGGAGACCGTGACTCACTTCTTCCTTGTGGGACAAGTTGAGCAGTTTCCGATCTTTTGCACTTGAGTGCATGTGTAACGGATGCCTGGATAAGTCGCCATTAATTCTCTCAGGAAAAAAATGTCTCTTGGGAAGATAGTTCTTTGAGATATTTCTATGATTTTCCCGTTATTAGTCTGGTCTTATTTTCTGTAAATTTCAAAACTTGATTATCTTTCATTAAATTACAAATTTCAGAAATTAAAAGAGACGATTTTATCCTCCCCAGCTGTGAGCGCATATGTTGAATTACCAAATTTATGAGGTTTTTATTTGCTCTTTTCATTGTCTTTCTTTTTTTCAAGTTGAGATTTAATTATGAGAGATTTGATTCAGGCCAAAATGCTCATCAGTTTATCTTTCACTGTGCCAATTTTGGAGCCGGTTTCAGCACAGCTCAATTCCTAGAGAACCTTGACTTGGCAGAGTAGGAGCGATCATCCCATCCAGTCTACCCATTCAAGGGATGGCAGCCCTTGAGTCTCAGCCAGCAAAGCCATTGTACAGGTTCAAAGATCAGTAGCAAAAGTGAGCTCGACTTAGCCTGTGGGGTGCCGCATCTAAACAGACACAGCTAGAAAGCGCCATATGGCAGGGTTCCCTTCCCTGCTGAGCTCCTGGCTTCCCCAGTCCTGAATTCTGGGAGTCTCCTGGGGTTTGGTGCAGAGCCCAGACAGCATGCAGCAGCCTAGAGGCTATGGCTTTGGAGCTTGCCACTCTGGTCTCCATGGCTGGGTCATCCAGTCGCAGACACCAACTGCAGAGAAAAATCCAGCAGCTGGTCTGAGGTGCTGTCCCTGATTCTGCCTTCTTTCTTGAGTTTGTACTGGTCTGTGATCCTTGTGAAGCGTTGTCTGAAGTTAACCGGAAGGGGCATCTGTGGATTGTTAGATGGGAATTACCCTGACTTTGAAGAGTGCAGAGCACATTTTGCCAAGGAAGCCAGCCTCCCAGGTTGAGGAGGTGGCTGTCAGAGCTGCAGAAGATACTCAGACACTGTAGACAAACTGTGACATCGAGGTCCAACTGCAGCTGGTGAGGGTGCTGCTCCTCTCATCAGCTTCGATAAGTATGTCAAAAGGCTTCTGCCTATGTGAGTGCCCAGGCACAGAAAACCACTCACTGACCTTCCACAAGTCTTCTTCCAAGAGCTGGACTTAATGAAATGCCTGTTATTTTCATAGTATCCACTTGAGGCCTGATTAAAGAACTTCTGTTTTTAAATTTTTCTGGGAAGTGAAATTTCTTGTCTGTTCCTTCATGCATAACAAATATACACAAAGTAATTAGTGTACAGAGCTGAAAAACAGGGATGGCAGGAGTAGTGGTACTGGCTTCCCGCCCCATGGGCCTGGGTTAGGGCAGCCAAGGAGAAGAGGGGAGCTCTGATGCCAGAGAAATTTCCTGATGAAGAAAAAAAATACAGAACCAGTGGGTGAATTATGGGGCTCCTTGATTCTGGAGACCCAGGAAATTAAAGTTCAGTTTTCCATTAATTTTAAGTGTTGAACCCATGGTGTTGGTTGGAGGATAAGAAGAACCAAAGAGGCCAAAATCTGAACATACAGAATCAGATGGAAACCAAAACATAGTGAGAGACAGGTATTAAATGATACCACCACCGTAAAATACTTAGCATGGAACATGGTCCATGTGTTCAGTAACTTAGTTATTGTTAAAAATATATTTAAAATATTTTTTTCCTTTAAAGCTTAAAAGCTAAACTCATCTATTGTTTTATTATCACAACCTGTCAGATCATGATCTCAGGATGCTTTTTTTTCCTTATTTGAGCAAGTCTTGTTGCTTCTGCAACTCCATGTTCAAATCATCACCATTGTCTTCCCAAAATGGAAATCTCTGTTCCCCTTCTGTTTCCTGCAATGTGTCCCTCACCTAAGGAATGTGACAGTGACATTCACTCCAATGCCCTTGTGGCTTCCCTGGGTATCAAGATGAGAGCCCTACGGCCGGCATCTGCATGTTTCCCCCAAACCTCGGGTAGACACAGGCAGAGTTTTTCTAAGGTGGCTGGACCTAAGGCACAGGACAGGATGGATGGAGGCTGTGGTGCTGGGGTGGGAGCAGGAGTGCTACCCACAGGGCAGGTAGCCTGGCTGAGACACGGGGGTGGAATGAGGACCGTTGCTGGCCAGCCATCCCTGTCCCGTGTGGTCTCGGGGCTTCGCTGCCCTCTGCTACCATGGGCTGCCCCTCCTCTGCAATGCCCTCTGCCATCCACACCACTGTGGGGCCACCTGATTATGGACTGAAACATGTACACATTGCACAAATAAGCCTTTCATCCTCCAACCTCAGGAATTAAAGATTTGGCTTCAGCAATGAGCAAAGTAACTAAGACACAGTGCGCAGCACTCGTTACCACACCCTACATGGACGGCCGCCCAGGAGCTGCCAGGCCCTGGCTGTCCTGTTGACTTCTGCCACTATGCGTACTACTTTCCTTTTGACCCTAGAGAAATCCAAATTGACTCCCGTCCCAGAATTTTGACACTTGTTGAGTCCTCTGACAGAATGTTCTCTAATGCATTTCTGGGAGCCCACACTATTCTTTCTTTCAAGTTTTTATTCAAATAGAAGGTTTACAAAAACATGATTTGGATGGACTGTTTCAAAATTCATAATTCTGCCTTCTCCTTATTCTGTGTTTTCTTGTTGCTTACTGTATTCTTCACAGCCCAGATATTTCCAAACTGAAATTTATTTTATGTCTTACCTAATGTGTAGCTTCTCTCGCCTTTATAATGCCTGCTCCACAAGGACAGGGACTTGATCCACCTTATTTACTCTTGTATCTTTTAGTAGTGAAAGCAGTGTCCCCCTGTATGGGAAGTGGTAAAAAATGACTTTTGAATGAAGGAAGGAATAACAAGCACTTTCTAATCATGCATATCTATAATTTTAATAGAACACTAACTAAAAAACTAAGGATACAAAATAGGTAGATGAGACGGTCAAAGTGAAGAAAAATAAATATTAACAAAAACTGGGTTAGTAGGAAGCATTTCCCATGAAATTCATTAAAGAGCCATATTTTGCATAGTTGCTATATGAAGGATACACTCGAGTTTGTCACCATGAACGGACAGTCCACTCTGCTCCGGGAGCTTTCAGACACACTGCTGTGGCGAACATCTAGTGCAGAGGCTCATGTGCACATCAGAGCTGCCTGGACCAAGAATGTGTGCAGGGGGACCAAGAGGCATGGTGCAAATTAGCCCACAGATTGCAATTAGCGTAATTCTGGGTGGCACCACCCACGATGTTGTTGGTGAGATGGAAGGGAAAGGCAGACCAGCTGTTGGCTGCTGCCACCGCCTACTGCTTTGCTGCCTTCTGCCTGCCATGCCATGAACTGTTTCTGTGATGCCCCTCTGGCATGCCACCCTGCTGGGGGCCAGCTGACTGACTATATGGACTGAAACTTCTATGAACTGTGAGCTAAATAAGCTTTTTCTCCTTTAACTCATAGGCATAGGTTATTTTATTTTAGCAATAAGAACAGTAAAACTACCCATTTCATTCTTGTGTGCATAATTTTCTCTGTAGATAATGAGTTTACGTCTATATGAAAACAACTCCGAGAGGTCATCATTCTCTCTTATTGAGCAGCTAGGAAAGGCACATCTTAGATGTGTGTGGTTATCCGTTTATTTAAATATGAATTGTGAATAATACAGAAGCCCAACCTTTCTCATACACATTTTGAAAAGTTTTATCTGCAGTCTCTGTGCTACTTAGGTGCAGCATTTCTGAAGGTAATTGAGCCTTCTGAATACTTTCAGTCATTTTTAAGATGAAAGAACAGTTGCTGGCTATTTAAAGGAAGCAACCAATGTAAAATGCCTAGTGAGACTCACGGTGTTCATAATGCCAGAAAAAACAGCCCTCTGCAAGGAACATGGCAGGGGAAGCCAGGGAGGAGGACTCGGTCCTGCTAGTGTCCCTGGATCCTGTGGCTCCTGAAGTTAACCACAGCCTTTCTTTTACACCATTTATTAAAACAAATCCCCCTGCCTGACTTAACCCAACAAGGTAGCTGCAGCCAGCAGTTGAAAGCCACACGAATCAAGCAGAACTCTGGCTCTGCTCTGCAGACCTCTCTAGTTGCAGTTCCCACCATGAGGACAGCTTGTCTGCCTGTGCACATTTCCCAGACTACACCTGACTCTGTCCAGGAGCACAGTGTTCAGAAGAGCATCGCTGCTTCCAGGGAGCTCCAGCACTAACCTGGGGCAGTTGTATGCACATGACCTACGTGGGGCCTGGAAGAAGAAATTCTTTTCAAAGCAAGTCCTCAGAGAGCAGCCAGAGCCCACCCCCACACTGGCTTGTTCATGGAGACCTCTTTTTAAAGAATTCACTTTTAATACCTTTGGAACTTTGGTCAAAGCATTAGCTCATATCTCCAGGAGGAAATAGCATCTCAGGTCACACAATCACTTTTAGATTCATATCATATTAAAAATATTATTTGAGTATTACCTGCCCATAAGCTTAATTCTTTCTGTAGTTGATTTCATGTTTTTTTTTTTGTTTTGTTTTTTGTTTTTTTTTTAACTCAGGGACATCTTGAAGAAGCTGATATAGTCCTTTTCCCAGAAGGACATGTGCATACAGAATCTACCGTGTAAATTCAGTTCCATAACCTCTAGTTAAAATTCCCTGCTGATCAGAGTAAACCACTGACCCCTTCAGCAGGCATTTGCTTGGGATAGGAATCTCTTGATCACACCCAAAAACAGATACTGAGTGTTTTTGGCTAGAAAAACATGGAAAGTGATTGGGCAAACACCATTAAAAATAAGGCTTATTGTCTATATCCTAATATACCAATGTTGTACACTCACTAGTTGAATCTCATGAGAAAAATAAAGCATTCCTGCTAGTTTGTGCTTCTAAGACTGCACTGTTCTCCAGGAAGCCCCTCCATGAGGAGGCCACTCTGCGTCTCCTTTCCACAGCCGCACACCATAGGCTGCCTGACCATTGCCACTGAAGTAATCAATCATATTTTATTTTGATTGCACCACTCTGGAAAATCCACTCCTGTTGCTTTCCAGTAATACTGAAAAGAAAACTAATCTATACCACCCAATTAAGAATCAAACATACGTCTTCTTAATGATGTCTGGGCCATGGCTGTTCCAATGGTCACTGGCTCTTGGAGTTATTCAACATTAAAGATGAGAGAGACTATCAAGGCTTAACTGCAAGCATGTAAGTTTCATTACAACCACTAAAAATGGAAAGAAAGAAAAGACATAAAATATAAAGGGTTTCACTAATAACAAGCATTTATCAAGCACTTTCCCTCCTAAGAGCTTGAACGGCCGCTCTAGGTGCTGTTTCACTCTCTCCTAGCACAGCCATTTGATTTATAGCTTGCCCAGCACTAGGACTCAAGCAGTGTGGGAGACCATTGAGGTGCTTGGCAGTGGGCTTGGCCCCCGCAATTGCTGAGCGTGTGAATTTCCTAGAATCCAAGGAGAGAGACTTTTGTGTGGGGTCTTGACATCAAATCATACGCAACATCCAGATGGGCCTTCACCCAGAAGGACCCGGTGGAGACTCCTGGAGACACCATCCCGTGAATAGGCCTGGCCCCTGGGTGGTGCTCTAGCATGTAAAGCTTTGTAAATGTCCTTTGTTACTTGACCAGAGTTAAGGTAAGGAGACTTGCCTGATGGCAATTCAATTCGTGAGACACACATGCAAATGCACTAAGAAACCCTACACGTGGGCTTACACAGCAAGGACACTTCCTTTAGTGCCTAATAGCACTACTTGTTCACAGTATCTGTATCATTTCCCAGTACCCCTCAAAATAAAGAAACAACAAGCTGAGAATTGAAGTACTAATTCTTATGTGATTAGTAAATGACTATGGCATTAGGTTAAAAAGGGCTGCCTTTTTTTCTTTTCCTGAAAGAGAATTTGTCTGTCTGTCTGTCTCTCTGTATGATGCACTCTCTGTTCTTTTATTTTCCACTTCTTTTGCTCATAGCTCTCAGTCTCTAACATTCAATTTTCTCCAACTGTACCATTTTGCACCAACCTACATGTGCTTATGGAATACATACCCACATCATGTACCCCTGTGCACATACTTTGCCTGGACAACTCCTGTTGTACCTCAAGTAGCAGCTTTCTGCAAAGTATCATTTGAGGTTCCCAACTAGGCTAAGTTCTCCTTGTGTTCCCAAGGTGCTGCACACCCCTCTGTGAATTCACTGTGTAGCACCATTGTGGAACTGCATTTCCACAAGACAGTAAATTCCACTCGAGTAGAGGTGGGCTGTATGCTGCTTGCCATCATCTCCATAGCACCTAAGGAAGACTCTGGAATGCCTAGCACTTGCCAGTTTCAGCAGCAGCAATGCAGTTTATGCCCAGCACATTTGAATCACTCAGATTTGCCAGACATTATGCTCAGCACTTTGCATGTTTTGTCTTATATAATCTTCACATGTTGCAATTATGCACCATGGTCAGTATTTTCAGAAAATATAAAAGATACGGCCAAGGAGATAGCTCAGTAGAATAAGCACCCATATGGCAAGTGCAGGGTACCAAGTTCAATCTCTGGTACCACAACAAAAGAAAATGTAAATGCTGATCCTGGAGATTTAAGTAATCTCTTGGTTTCATGCCTTGAGAAATAGAAGTTGAAAATAGAGTTCGAGTGCAAGTAGGTTATGTGAGGAAAGATTTCAGAAACCTCCCTGGAGGAGGAAGGGTGTAAGGCAGGAAGTGGAATGTGGCCAGTAACAGCTGCATTAACCAGCCAGGTACCTCTGTGTGGAAGTGGAACTCACCCACTGTGAAGTCTCTGGCATCCTAGATGTCAGCACAGAGTGCTTACCTGGGAGTTACCCATCTGAGAAGGAAGTCCGTTGGGATGTTTACCCATCACTCATTGGGTGGGGTGGGCTGCAGGTGGGCCTTGGGGTCACTGCTGTCCAGCTCTTTGGTCTGCTGGGTACCTGCAGCTACAGAAGCCCCCAGCCATCAGAGGGAGCCCTGCAGCAGCTGTGTGTGGGTGCAGCTCACATCAAGGGAAGGCCCAGCTCAATGTGGAGGCAGCAGCTCTGAGTTACTCCCTTGAGTTAACCCAAGATTAAAAGGGGGAAAGTTTACTTAACTCAGAGTTTGTAGAAGTGCAGTCAGTAGATGGCTGGCATGAAGGAAAGGTGGTGCAGCTGAGGATGATCCCAGAGGACAGAGGCTCATGGCAAGCAGAAGACAGCAAAGGTAAGCAAGCAGGACAGATCACCCTCTTTGCTCCTTGCATTCTAGCCAAGCTTCCCAGATTAGGGTGATGCCAAGACAATCAGCGAACTAACCACAACCCTCAATCCCACCACCACACTGTCTGGGTTTGGCCACCTTGGAGAGCCCTGCCACAACTGCACGAGGCTTTGGGGGACCAAACCATGACAGGGACAGCACTGACAATGAATTTGAGTCAGTCTGACATCAAAGTATATGTTTTAGATGACCACTTTTACATATATATGTTACACAAATGAATAAAAATAGAAGAGGAAAAAAGGATCAAAGAGAAGAGTTGAACAGCATCATGAGCTTTTCCTCAGAGCTAAGATCACATCTGACGAAGCTCTGCTGCTCCCAAAGAGCGAAGCTTTCTGTGCCTGTGGTGCCTGTGCTTGCCGGAGGCAGCATCTCCCCCGTTAGGCATCTCCACCCATTTTCTTGCTCCTTGGGGATCCCATGGTGAGAGGACCCCTCTACCTTGCCTCTCTGCATTCGTTACTGGAGTATGATAATTTGCTGATTTGCCTTCTATGAAGTCACGACCTATGGTGGGAGCCATGCTGTTTCTATGGAGACCACCCACACATCAGCCTCTGCTCTTTCACACTGATTTTCTTGGTCAAAATCTCAGATAATTGAGGCTACAGTTTGCAGATAACAGAAAGCCCCATATCCTGCCAATGTGTTTCTTCTCTTCTATTTCTCCCTCTGTCACACACCTCATCTCATTCTACACAGGCTCTAAAATTAGTTTGACACCCAAAATTTAGTCAGTCTGCTTTGCTGGTGAATTCATGGTATACTTATCATAATGTGCCTTAAGAAAGTCATTTGTTAATTCAATTCTTCTCAATCAAATCCTTTTGTAAAATAAATACCCAGATCATAGAGATTGTATGCTATCCAACTAGTGCTTGTCAACTATCTGCAGGTTTACTTGTAAAATTAAGCCCGGCATTGAGTTGGACAAATATTCATTGCGCACCTACTATTTGGCTGATGTTGTGACAGGGAACAAAAGACGGGCACTGATCTGATCTCTCACAGGAACAGCAGACACAGATGGAAGGCTAGTGCCCACTCACATGCACTATCATAGAGTTAAGCATCAACTGGTATGAAAAAGATTGACATAAGATAAAGCAGATGACCTGAAAGAAGAGCAGGACTTTAAAGAGGTCAAACAGTACCATAATATCTGTGTTATTGTGTTGAAAAATCTAACCTTTGCAAAGGTTTGAGATGGAGGATGCATACTCCATGTAGGTACCTCCAAAAAATTCTGTTTTATCAAAAATCAGGTGAGAAGGCAGGTGTGCTGCTCCCATTTGCCTTCCCTTTACCCCTCCTTAAGCACTCAGGTCAGGTTTGACCCAAGAGACCCTCTCAGCCTGATTCCTTTTTAGTATGGGCTTATTTCCCATGGAGGAGGCTGGTGGATGAAATGTGACCATTTTCCCAGGTAAGGATGTTGACTTTATTCACAGATTAGTGGCATTTCCAGCTGTGTTCCACGCATTGCTTACATTTGGCAGGGGAGAGGCAGGGAGGGAGGAAAGAAGCAGGAAGGCAGAGAGCATAACCTATGAATCTGGAGTTCTCACAGAGTGAGAAATGGCCATGCTGTGCCAAGAGCCTTCTCTCCTGACAGCAGACACTGTGCAGAGTGTGTGGCACCGAGGGAGGATGGCCAGGGAGGAGACACAGTGGGAGGTAGCTAAGGGGCGGGGAGGCTAGACCTGGGTCTGTCTCTGTGGTTGGAATCTAGATGTAACTAAGGCGCATTATCAGCAGGACTTAGTGACACATTGGATTCTGGAAAAATAATAACACATGTGCAAGAGTGGTTATAAAGGTCAGTGTTACGGAATGTTTCTAACATTGCCAAAGAGCACAAATATCAATTGCGGAAGTTATTTTGCCTGGATCATAGCTCTCTTTATTCACCATCAGTGTCCTTTACACCCCCCTCCCATGATTCATTGAAAACTGAGTCTTTCCCTAATTAGATTTGCTGAGTGCAGTAGAGAGTGCCACTTGGCTACTTCTTCTTGAGGGAATGTTGATATTCAAATCTCTGGGTCATTATTTACAATCCCTATTTCCAACAAGGGAAATGTAAAATTGGATCTCGTGTTAATCTCCAAAGCAATCTCCCCTTTGCCTCTACGATGAGCAAATATTTAAACTTGACAAAGGGAATATTTTCTGCAACCTATAAGCCTTTGACCAAATTATCTATTAGGAGTATATCCTGATATTCTAAAGGACAGATAGAAATGCTGGCTTATTTCTTATGATACTAATGATGAAGGTAAAGGTGAGGATAGTGATAATGATTATTGATAATTGCTATTTCTACCATACATAACATGTATTCCCTTCCAAGAAATATGCTGCACACTTTCTGCACATGGATTGTCTAATGTAAGACATTCTAATGCTCAAAGTGATCATAATTTTAAAGTTTAAGAAACTGAGACAAATATTTTAACTAACTTAGGGTGATCTAGTCAATAGCAAACAGATCAGAGAGATGAAATTTTGTTGTGGCTGCTCTGTAGGTGTCACCCCAAAGCCCACCTTGGTCACAGTTGGGGCTGTTCAGAGAGGGCTTGCTCTAGAACTGTGGATGACCTATGTGAGGCTGGAATCAAGGGAGTGTGATGACTACATTAGTCCACTCCCGGCTTGGCATAGTGCTGGGAGTGGATTACAGGAGGGAAAACCCTCCCTGGATGTGACTTCCACCCTGGGGTCCCTGAACAAAATACAAGGGGCAGAAAGAGGGCTGTCAGTGGCACCTGCTGCTCGCCACTTCACGGCTTGCCACCTTCTGCTGCATTAACTGTTTCTCCTCTGTGAGGCCCCTCTGCCCTGCCCCCTTGCCTGGAGCCAACTAGCTATGAGCTGAGAACTCCACACACTGTGAGCCAAAATGAACCTTTCTTCCCTGAACTTTGAGTGTAGGCATGTTTTCTCAGCAAACAGAAGAACAACAAAGACACATCTGGACGGTCCCCGTGGCTCCAGATCTTATGTGAGAAGGACCAAGAGCCTGTGGTTCTTCAGTCGCCACTCTGTGCTCTCAGCGCCAAGGCTCCAGGCTCATTTCTAGGCAGGAAGGATTTGCCCTGAATCCTCTGGCTGTGCCACACTAGAGTGGATTTTCCTGATTAGGGCTGTCAATACATCAAGTAGGACTTTCTAAACAGAGAGTGCTGGAGCTTTATATAAGACAAACAAAATGACACCATCCTTCTCAGAAGTACAGGTTTAGTGTGTCAGAGGAGACCAACTAGACCAGGGACATGCTGGAGCATATCTCTAGGATTGCATGAACGTAGACCCTAGAGCATTTAGGCACAAGAATTCAGAGAAGGCATCAAGCTGTTGAACTGGAGCTGCAGGCCATATGCGGCATTCTGTTTGGAGTGTGAAGGAACAGATGGACAGACCAGCCCAAGTGTTCCAGTGAAGCTTTCAGTTGCCCACCTCACTTCCTGGGATGCAGGCACCTCACTGCTGTGCCCAGTTCCCTTGAGGTCCTTTTCCTTTCAACTGTCCAACAACGAGGATTCTGGATGCCTTCCTGGGTGAGGAGCCAGTGACCATCTGTACCATCTGTAGCAAGCTTCTAAGGTTCTCTAATCCTCAGTGTTCTCATATGTACATTGAAAATTATAGCACCTTACTCATAGGTTTTCAGGGAGTTAAGACTATCAAAAATAAGAAACCATTTGACTTGATACCTAATACCTGAGAGCACAAAACACATTAGATACTAATAATATGTGTCTATACGTGTGTTTGTATGGGGGGGTATACATATACACCTATATATACATTATATACGTGTGTGTGTGTGTGTGTTTGTATTGGATTGTGTAATGGCAGCATGACATAACAGAAACTGGCTCAATTTGAAGTCCTGCTTTGAAATTCCTCCTCTATCAGTTCTCTAAGTCTCCATTTTGTCTTTGATGAAATATGGAAAGACAATCGCTGCTACTTCACTGTGTTCTGATTGTGACACAGTGATACATGTAAAAATCTTAGGAGAGACCTGACTTTTATTTATTTTTATATTTTAAAGAAAATAAAAGTAAACAGTACAAATAATGGCATAAAATGTTCAGACAGGATTGTAGGAGAGTAGCGATGGTTAGTACATCATGTGTTGTTATCTTCAAAGCCATTGCTTGGATTGCAAGATGAACCCTGACATTTAATAAACAGCAGATATTATTTTGAGAAAGACATAGATGGAAGTTGGGGAAGCAAAGAAGAGATGAGTCACAGGAACAGTGTCGCTAACAGTCACATTTTTCCCTGCTTCTAACAAGAACTCTGTGTTTCTTAACCTGGCTAGGCTTCAGTTTCCTCATTTTTAAAATGGAAACAATAGTGGACGCATGCCCGTATTGTATGTAGGTGCGGAGGACGGACACACACTGAGCTTATGCTGACATGAGTGTAGGGGTGCGAACAGACAAACAGACGCAGGCATAGATACAACATGATTAAGTGACCAACACAGTGCCTGATATATATATATATGCTACTCTAGACTGGCTTTTTTTCCCTCTTATTTTTCCTCCCGTTCTATTTTGTCCCAATTCCTAAGTCTTGGATTTTTTAAAAAAATTTTCATTCACATGATGCAGGCTGGTTTGGAGCCTCCCAGCACACTTGGGGCACCACACACAGGTGGCTGGATGTGGGACTCCGTGGCCCTCTGTACTGTGCTGCATGACTGCAAAGGTCTGCGCCCTCCAGCTCTCTCAGCCTGGGATGTTCTGTGTGAAAATGCTCAGCGTGAAGTGGACTCAGACTGCGCTGAGTGCAGAGATTTTTCCATCACGGCAGGAAGAGAACTCATTGTTGGCTGCTGAAGGGACTCAAAGAGGAGGTTATGAAGAAAGTTGTGATGACACTCTCATGAGTTTAATGTGAGGGTGACATTCCTCTGGCTGCTGGTAACAGCCGCGGGACACATGGTGAAAGGGGACAATCACCATGTGCATCAGAATCTCTGAAAGCCACTGTGATGCCCAAAAGCATGACTGATACCTTCCTGACTGAGTCAATGCTGTTCTCCTTTCCTTCTAGTATCAACCACACTGATGCACAAATGCACCACATTTATACAGCTCTTGCTCTGGTTCCTCTGTATTAGCCTCACCTGCCATCAAGGAGACAGGAAACAAGCAAAAAGTGGAAAAGGGATCTGCAGAGCCTGTCCTCTCCTGTGATTTTCCTTTGTATAGTACTTTGAAATCCAATGTTGGCACAAGTTCAGACACATATGTAGCTTTGAGGAGCTGGTCTTATCAGGCAAAGACTAAATGGAAGAGCCACTTGGTCCCACTTTCCCTGAACCAAGTTGTGAAGAAGAAATGTTCACTGATACACCAGACTTAAGGATAGAGGGCTTGGGAACATTCTAGAGCAGATCATAGACTGAATTTTTTATGTGTATGTATTTGGTTGCTGCAGGGTCTCACTACACAGCTTGGACTCATAATAATCCTCCTGCTTTTAGCCTCCCCAGCTCTAGAATTACTGCTATGCACCACCACCACCCCCGGACTCTGGCCAGCTCAACCCATCCTGGGGTCGGGACTGGTGAGGCATGTGGTGCCAGGGATGGAGCCACGGTCCCTGCGCTTGCCTAAGCTTGCCTAAGCAGGCACTTTAGTCTTCTGAGCTATCTCGCCAGCCCTGAATTCTTCATTGCTTTTCTCTGAATTTCCCCCATATGCTACTCCCATCTTAAAAAAAAAAAAAAAGATATATTGGATTTTCTCACCAAAAGGCCTTGCTTTTCTTAGAAGTACAAAGAAAACATGAACTACTCTTGGCCCCAGCATAGTGTATCGCACATTTCCATAATCAAGCACTGATAGTTTTGATAATAACAACATACACTTGAGTTCTTGATATATGCTCAGCATCCTCACCTTGTTCAGTCCACTCAGTCCACTCAGCAAACGACGGGACTGAGGTTTAGACAGAAGCCCTCTGACTCCACAAGCCATGCCATGACTCCTCCATCCTAGTGCTCTACAACTGACCCATTACCAAATACTGACCCTGCTGTTACCGAGTTCTACAGTATACCAAGCGTTGTACCAGGTAAAGCAGATAAAAACACCCAATATGTTCACCACACATGGAGCTGCTTTAAGCTCCATGTACCTGAGGGGTACACTTTCATTTCCTCACTGTATTCTTTAACATCTATAAATTCTACTCTTTTAGATGGCCCGAGTCAGATGCATAAGCTGAGGGAAGAGATCCTAGAACTCTCAATCTAGGACAAAGAGGGGAAGCACTGCTTGACACACAACCTACTTGCTTGTCTTTCTTTGGGAAATGGCATACATGGACAGAAGCTCCAGATGAGGGTATTGGATCCTTCTGCGTTGATCCTTAAAGATCACCAGTTCAAACCTTTCAGATGGGGAAACTGACTCCAGGAAACAAATACTGACAGGAAAAGGACTGGGCAAAGGACTAAGGCCCTCCACACCCTCTCCATTAAAGGACAGTGCGTTCAGGCCAGATGTGAAGCCAAAGAGAATGGAATCTGCAAGGAAACCTGTAAGCATGGCCAGGCCAGGTGAGCAAGCAGGCTGACCTGAGCAAGCTGGAGCCCTGGGTGCTAGGTGTTACTTTCTAGGGCTCAGGGTCATGCCTCTGGGGTTTCTACCATCTCTTTCAAAATGGTTCTTCTCATCAGCATGCCAAGATTTGATGGGGCTGACAGCTTAGGCCCAATAGTTGCCCCTTCAGCCAGGCATCCTGGGCTGTGATCTTGCAAGAGGCCTTCAAGCAAGAGCTCAAAACCCCAGGGAGCAATAATGGGTGGGGCCACCGGCAGGCACTCACCAGAATCAATTTCCCACTTAGCTTCTGCCCAGTTTTGCTAACTGCTAACCAATCTATACTCCCTAATGGACTGCAGTGGAAAGGTCAGGAATTACAAAACCATCAGTTCCCCACTCATTAATATTCAAGTGTGGGTTTGTAATCCTACCCCTGATTCGCTCTATTCTATCACAGTCAGGATTTATTTATTTATGTACAGAGACAGGGACTTGTAGGCAGTCGGAATGGTAACAAGATGAAGTAAACCTACAGGAGGTGTGGGACTTCACACCTGGTGAGATGGTGGAGGGGGATAAGGTAAAGCATGAGGACCAGGATGGAGTAAGGGAGCTGCCTATCCCAACATCCTAGGTTTTAAATTTTTATTTTTGTTTGTTTATTGTATACAGAGTCTTGTTATGCATGTTTATTGGATACAGGGTCTCACCAAACAATTTGGACTCAGTGATCCTCAGTGCTGGAATTACAGGTGTGCGCCACCACACCCAGTTTCAAGGCCACCCACACAGTACAGGGGATTGAACTCGAACTTGGGTCCTTGTACTTGTAAGGCAGGTGTTTATTTAATCAGTCCAAAAACTCAGTAGTCAAGACAAATAATATTTTAATGAAAACGTTTTAAGAAAAATTCAAGAACTTATGATAAAATATCAAAATTGTAAATGAATCCAGTAACAGTAGGAGCAATGAAAAATTCGATGTTTCTTGTGTCAGGAATATCAGATTATTTTGAATAAGACAGGAAGTCTGGGGGTAAAGCCACACCTCTGGAAATCATGAGCTGTGTGGTCCCGAGAGGTTTTGTAACTGTCCTTGGCTTAGTATTCTCATTACTAAGAGATAGCAGCCCCTGTATTGCAGCATTCTAAGACTTATTGAGCATACTTCCAGCTTTTGTTTCTTTTGGTTATTTACTCAAATTTTATGGAATATTTTCTCTGTCTTAAGGCTCTTGTGGAGGATACAGTAAGCAGGAGGAAAAAGAGAAAGGAAAGAACAACCAAGATGGATGGTGCACTAGCCACTGTCAGAGACTTCACTAACCCATTCATGTTTGCAGCAGAAGCAACTGAAGAATGAGGGACGGCCCTAGACCATGAGTGCCCTGTGGGTCCAGACTGAGCCCACTCCTGTCTGTCAGCTGGGGCAGCACAGGCCTCCTGGGGTGGCACCTTCACTCTGTGGTCTAACGTGGCCCTTTGTGGGGAGGTGTGGAGGGGTGTGATCACTCCACGCTGCATTCAGGAAATAACACTCAGAGCACCCAGGTTAATTTTCCTGTGTCGCTCAGCTCCTCAGAAGACAGACATGATCCCACCCTGCTCTGTCCCACTTTTTGTTAGAACATGGAAAGTGAAGGTCTGGTGTGGTGGCTAGGTAGCGCTTGCCTGGCCTGCAGGAGACCCTAGGCTCACTTCCCAGTACTGTAAAAGGGCAAAAAAAAAAAAAAAAAAAAAAAAACATGGTAAATGAAAACCTCCAAAGAGAAAAAAAAAATCTTCACAAAAAGTGGATTTTTTTACATTATAGCTATGAAAAGACTTGTAAAATGTTTACTTTCTTTTACCTATCTGTATAAACTCAACTCAGAGTTCATATTTTCAGCACTTAAAAATATACAGCAATACCAATGACACATCTAAAAACAGGAGAAAATTAGGAAAGAAATATGACAACTAACACAAGGCACACAGACACAAACTTAGGAAGAACTAAAATAAAAATACTGAATAATAGCTTAGTTTCAAAGTGTACGGAATAGTGGATGTGCAGTTTGTTGCGTGGATTAAGTAAAATACTGTGCAACAAAGTAACACCAATCCTTGCTTCTAACCCCACAGAGCAGTGGTAGAATTCATGCGTCAGTCATGAACTCACCTTGATAGGTGTTAGATTTTTAATCCACAAAATGGGAATGGAAAAACATCACGTTCTGTCTGTGGCTGCTGGCTAGGGCCATAGGTATTTGGGATTTAGTGGCAGTGCTAGTTATTGTCCTTATAATAGGGAAAGAAAATTGTCTTTCATACAAAGCTGACGGTAGCCCTCTTTGCCTTCTCAGAGTGAGATTCTGTGGCTCATTTTTAGTGAGAAAATAAAACTCAAACTTATTTCAGCCCTCCTCCAGGAAATGGATTGGAAAAAGAAGGCAGCCTCAAATTTCAAAGCTTCTGTCACATTCTGTGACTGGCTCAAAGGCACCTCAGATAGAGGAAGACTTTGGTGTGAGTGGAGACTTTCATGAGCTTTGGATACAGTCTGGAAGGCTGGTGGCAGAAAACTATATTTGGATGCAGTGTGACCTTAAGCCCTACATCATCCAGAGGCAGGACTGTGCGCGCTACACATCTCGGGGCTTACACATATCTGCAGCGCTGACTGCATGTTATTATTTTTCTTATAATTTACCTGACATTTGTTTTAAATATCGGAAAATAGGGGGCCAAATAATGACTTCGGGGAAGCTGTAAGATTGAATATCTATAACTAAACTTTGGAAAAGTACCTCCTGGGTCTGGCCTGTGACAGAAGGACCGAGGGATTAAATTGCCTATGAGCCAGTCAGTGGGGCAGGTATGGTGGTGATTAGGAGTGATTTTTGTTCCCCTAATGGCTGTCAGGAAACCTGGGAGACTTCAGGGACAGGGGAAGGAATGACTGACATCTCGACGTGAGCTTCCCAGCCCTGTGCCAGTGAGACCCTCCTCGGGACCATTCATTTCTGGACCTTGTGATGCCTCATGTCCAGCCATAGGTGGAGAAGCAAAAGTGCTGACCAACTGTCCAGAATTGGTCGTGGGGAGCATTATCTGGTCATCAACTCACTTACTGGTCACACAGGTGTCCTTGGTGAATGAGGCAAAACAGCATCTGGACCACATGCAAACCCTTTTAACCAACTCCTTTAAAAGCAGGCGCTAACAAGGCTTGCGGCCACCATACTGCTGAAGGCAGCAATAGGCCAGGAGCTCCTGGACTCCAACAACCATAGTCTTTTAACACAGGGAAAGACTTACATCACTGCTGTCAGAGGTCACGAACAAGCAGCCTGTGAAGCAGGCTGAGCCTTCAAGGGAAGGACTGGGCTGGCGTGCTTCACGCCCAGGCCCTGTGTAGGGACTCCCTGAGGCACCTTCCAGTCAGTCACAGGTCCCACGTTTCTTGTCACCTTATGCTAGCTGCCTGTGTGCACTCTCCCTAGCACTGCGAGCCTACCTCAGTTTTGGTTTGCAAATCCTGAAACTCATTTCTTTGCTTAACAAATGAAGACTCTGAAGCTCAACTTAGCCTTATTGCATGCAGCAGGCTAGCTGCGTGTCTGTCCCCAACAGGCGGCAGGACTCAGCGAGGCACTTAGGGAACGGCTGCTGCACACCTGCACGTGCCCTCGCTGCTTCTGACTCCAGACTAGGCAGGACAGGTAAGGGATCTCATTCTTAAAATTCATGTTTTAGTAGGGTGGAAGCCTAGACAGTGTGGGGTGTGTAGTACATGCTCGTTGAGAATTACTTCCATTGGGCCTTAAGAAAACAAGAGCAAAAATATTGTCTGTTTGAATATAACTTGTTGTCATGTCTTTGAATATAACTGTTTATCATTGTAGGCGGAGCTGGAGATCCCTTCTAATGGGAAGAAGTTCAGGGAATAATATGCTAATATTTTCATAGACATAGCAGGTAGACTCTGCTAGCGCATGTGGTTCCCATAGAAGACAAGAAGCATACTTTTGTAGACAGAATTGTTGTCGTTATGAAAAGTGCATGTGGGAATAGACTACATCACAAAAGCCCATTCTCTGGCCACTTGTGAACACTATGGCCGCTGTAGTGGGGGGGGGTTCTGAATGTTTTGTGCATTTCATCTTTCTACAACGATCTCACCATGTAAGACCTTCATGATTTTTATCTGACAAGATAAGGCAACTGGGGCCAGCGAAATGGCTTAGCAGAATAAGTGCTTCCCTGGCAAGCACAAGTGTGGAAGGGCATGAGTTCAATCCCCAGTTCCATCAAAAAAAAAAAAAAAAAAAAAAAAGATATTGCAGCTGATGCCATAGAAGCTAATTTTTAAGTCTGTACAAGGAAAACCCACATTTAAAAGCAAGAGCATGATGGACACACCCTCACCTCTCCTTCCAGCCAAGCTCTCTTCAGTTTTGGAGCCTAGAAGAAAAGTTCCTGCAAGAGCTGTCTGCAAGCAGAAGGCCACCACTGTGCTGTCCCTCACACCACCCAGCCCCACACTCTGTGGGCTACATGAAAGGGGTACACCTCAGTGGGAACTACGGTAGTTTAGATTCCTCGGAGGAAGGCTAGAGCCAGAAGAATTGATGATTCACATCTGTGTAGTAGCCTTTGTCCTTCTGCTTTCCAGCGAATCTGTCCTCTAATTATGTATTGAACACCAGGTGGAATGGAAACACACTCCAGACACTTCAATAAAAAGTGCCTTAAGATAGACAGACAGCTATTGAGTTTTAATTTACTTCAGTTGCTGCATCTGTGTGTGAAGCTGAGGATAGTATGTGGGTGATGGTGAAGCCCAATGACTTCCAATAGTTGGGACTTCTCAGCTTCATGAAGCTCAGACTAAAACCCTCCATTCTTTTCTTTCTCTTTAATGCTCCAAGCAGAATAGAGCTGTCACTGGATGTACAGGCGGTGAAATATCCAAAATGTTAGCAAAAAGATGAGAGTCTTGACTGAAGTGTAGCATGAGCTTGTATATTACTGTTTTCCCTGGTTTGGATAGGTATTTTGTCAGCATGGTAACAGTGCACAAGGTTTATCAAATGTTTTCGGTCTTCTCCTCTTGGTAGGTTTAGGCTTTATGGCTTTGTTATAGGAAAGTGAGGGCAGCTAGAAGTAAGGAGTTGAGAGTGCCACCCTAATAGAACTTTCCAGAGCTCTCTCTTCTCTCTGGTTCACTTGACAGCAACTCTAAAGATGAGGTTTTGGAGTCAGTGAGCGCTCAGCAGTCTAAAGCACCTGCTTAGGCAAGCTTAGGCAAGTGCACAAGGACCAGTTGGATCTCTAGCACCACGTACTGTGCCAGCCCGGCCCCCAGGGTGGGCGGAGCTGGCCACAAAAAATAAATAAACAAATTAATTAATTAACATAAAGATGAGGCTTCTCCCTTATCTTTTTTTTTTTTTAACTTTTTACATAAACAAGCCAGTGGTAGAAAAAACAGCAATAGAAATGATGCAAAATTTCACTAAACAAAATAATAGCAATTCAACAATGGTTGCTGAATTGCATGATGTGAACTTCAGATTAGCTGCTTTGATGATCAACTATAAAGTGGCAAGATGGCTTAAAGAAAAAACAAAACAAAACAATAATAACAAATTTGTGGAAAAAAAATCCATAGGGAAAATAAAGAAAGAAAGAAGAAAAAAATTAAGCATTAACTGTTCCTTTTGAAACACCAGCCAAAGCCAGCAGTGCGGTCATTCAAGCTAAAAGATGAGAGAGAAGCCCACTGGGCCGCCGGCCACCCACAGCACACTCGCTGGGTGTGTGCTGCTTTCTGTGCCTTAAAGTCTTCCAGCACTGCGGGGGGTTGTCTGTGGTGTACGGCAAGTTAGCCTGTCCTGACTGGTGCATTTGGGCAACTAGAAGGCTCTGGGTCTGCAGCTCCAGCAGGAAGCCATTTCCACTCTAGAAGGTCCTAAAGCAATTTTTAAAACATTTAGCTATTTTTATAAAGCCTTGAACTCTAAAGTGACACTTTTACCACATTCATTTATCCAGTATTACTAGATCCAAGGCATTCGACTCACAAGTCATTGTGAAAATTAAGCTCAAGTTTCTTAGGAATCTGCAAATGCATTTAATGAACTTTTAAGAACAATATCTCACTTAAAGGCAAAAGATAGGGCAGGCAGCAAATGCGAATGCAGAATTATAATTGTGATGGCTTCACGTCATAGTGAGAACGTGTTAAGTGCTTTCCTCCTACATTTGTGACAAAGCTTCTTAGAGCAAAGTAACTCTGCGATGAGGGCCCACACTCAGCGCTGCAGCCTCTTCTCCCTCTGCCAGCTGAGATGCAGGCTGACCATGAGCACAAGGCTGTTCTTCCAACTTTCACATAGGCTGTCCTCTATCTCTGGGGATTATCTCTAGTCTTTTGGTTTTCCCTTCATGTTAGTTCATTTGGGTGACTATCACAAAATGTCATAAAGGGATGCTGTCTTATAAATAACAGAAATTTATTGCTTGCAGTTCTGGGGCTAGGAGTCTAAGAGCAAGGCGCCAGTGGATCCAGTGTGTATCAAGACCTGCTTTCTGGTTTATGGATACCATCTGCTCATGGTGTCCTCCATGCGAGGAAGGGTGGGGGCCTATTTCCCAAGGATTCTGATGCACCTCACAACCCCATTACCATCCCAAACTTGCCTCCTAATCTCCTCATGAGTGGGTTAAGATTCCAATACATGAGCTTTGGGGAGCGCGCACCATCAGACTGCAGGGCCGCCTCTTCACACTGGCTCTCCTCTCAGGTAGCAAGGCCTTTAGGGAAGAGAAGATCAAGCTGCCACACAAGCTGCACCATTCCTCAGCTCCTGGATGAGCCACACTGCACTGAAGTTACCTACCTGTTGGTTTGCTGCCATTACCAAACCATGCATACCTTGAACATAAGGGCTGACTCTATGATCACATCTCCCAGCTGTGTAACACAGGACCTGCGCATGGCATGAAGTCAGTGAGTGCTGCTCACTGATAACTTGATAACACGCATCATGAGAAATGGTGAATAAACTCAGCAGCCTATAAGCCATCATCTTGTCACCAAGTCACCTGTGGCCAGCATTTGTGTGTATCCACGGGAACTGCCACGGTAGCTGTTCGATTATGCTTTTTCTTGATTTCTATCAGGCATTTCCCTCTCATTAGGGACATTTGGAAATTACAAGCCTATTTCTTGCCAAATGGAATATCCTATTGAAAAACAGAAAATGGTAAGTTTTTGGAAATGTGAACACTGCCAAGTACTTAACAACAATTTTGGACAAGAATGCCAAATAAAGGTAGATATCAGAGGATAAAATAATTATCTGGAAAAGCATTTAGTGCACAAGCTGAGGCCAAACTACTGTGCTCAAGTAGAGTGCAGTCCAATAAGAAAGAAAATGGGTGCACAGAAAATTCTGACCTAATGAGAAAAGGGTGTGGGATTGGGGTCAAGTGCAGTGGTGCAAGAACTCAGGAACAGCAAGAGCTGCAGGTGAGCATAGGCTGCATAGTCAAGCCTGGTCTGCAAAAACACAG
>PVKA01003917.1:58294-104515 GCA_004027165.1 Ctenomys sociabilis | reverse complement strand
CCAAAGATAAAATTAGAATCATGTAATTTGGCATAAACCTATTTCTTAAATGAAGAGTACGTTAATCCCAAGTGATGTTCCCGCAGACACCCCCAGTCTGTCACAGAAAGGTCTCTTCTTTTCAGACTCCTCCTGCCCTGTCCTGACCCCTGGTCTCCAACCAGCACCAAGCCAATCCCTTGAATGTGCTTTGACTGTGGACACTGTTTACTGGTTTGCAAGTTTAATGTTCTTCCAGAACCTTCTAGGCTATAAACTGGGCTAAGGGAAATGTGTCCCATTCATGCGCTAATCCTGCACTTCTTACAGCACTCGGCAGATCACGTGTGCGGGACAGCGCATAGCTCTTTTGAAACTAACAGACGCTGAGATACAGACCATGAAAGTACTGAATCTAAAGTCAATGACTCAAAACACAGAATTAATAGATTAGCAGAGTGGGGATCTCAAAATCAGGAGAAAGGGTGGAAATACAAAGTAGGCTCTTGGCTGATTATGGCTAAGATATAAAAAAAGCAATTTACACCAAGCCCCGAAGTCTTGCTGAGTCCCGTGCCAAGCCAAGCCCTGATGCACTTAAGATACCTAGCGGGCCACACACAGCCCGGGCAGAAAGCGGCTCCATAAAGTCTGAGCTGTGATGTCTTCCGAAGATGAAAAAGTCAGCTTCATGAAAATGCAGCACCCCACACGAAAATTCCCTTTTGGTGTTTAGCTGTAAGGGGCACCCACAAGAGTATCCCCTGGAGATAAAAGGTGACAAGGCCAGGAGATGGAGGAACACACAGGGGCGAGTGTGGAGGGTGGAGGGGTCACCGACAGATGCATATGCCAGGATTAATGATTGTTCTTGTCCCCTAGGCCACACTGATCCTATGCTACTTTCTGGTTCCCAAATCCAACTGAAATTCTAGCAGGAATGGCTGGAAACTGTAAGAGTAGCCCAACGTCTTCGTTTTGTGGTTCAGGATCCATTTCCTTCCATCCAAATGTTAATTAAGCACAGGACTTGGGGAAGAAATTGAGCTAGAGCGCTTCATTGATTCAGATGACTTATTCTTGTCTTCCTTTGGGGGTTATTAACCAGCCTTGGCTAGTTGGGCCTGCTCAGTGATAACTAAACCCGGCTCCCAAATATTAGCTAGCATTACACAAAGCAGTTACAACTTGCTGGCCCCTCACTCTAGGCAAGCCTCAAGAATCAAGAAACATACGCTATCGTTAGAATAGCTACAGCAGTATCTTCCAGTAGTACTTCACTAGAGTATGTTTATAATGCCTAATAGTTTCGTTCATTTTGGAGGATGTGGTGAATTCATATATTCTTTTATTATATTCATTTGTTTATTTAATGTATTTATCATGTAAATTTCTTTTTTTCTTTCTGTTTTCTTTTTTTTTTTTTTTAATTTGGGTATTTGTTGCAGCATCTCACTACGCAGATCAGACTAGTGGTGATCCTCCTGTTTTCAGCCCCCCCCCCAGAGCTGGGATTACAGGCGTGTGCCACCACGCCCAGACTCGGTCACAGGTGTAAGGTGCCTCAGGATGGGGCTCAAGCAGATTTCTTGTAAGACAACACTTGTGATATTTAACTTTCTGCTTCTGGCTTATTTCACTTAGTATATGTATTCCCAGTTTCTACGGGAGGAATCCAAGACTTAGCGGGATCAAAAGAGAACCTCCGTGAGGTTATATCCTCCAGGGTCATATGACTTAGCTGGTATTTTCAGAGCCATCTCTAAGGGACAATGGGCTAATAGCATCTCGTGAGGACAAATAGCGTCACGCCCCCTGACCACGGAATCTTGTGGGCAGGCACCCGCGTGGAGCTGGACATCACCAACTCAGCGCGCATGCGGAGGGAACTTGGGTGTGAGCTCCGGTGGGCAGCAGTACCAAGCCTCCCGCTTCCGGAGGTGTGCTTGGCTGTTCCTCTTCTCTCCCGCCCCTTCTTTCTTCTTTTTAAAATTTTTTTGCAATATAAAATTAAAAAAAAAAAAGTTAACTATATCTTTGCTTATAGTGAACTTTCACTGACGAGCTTACATTTCTTTTCAAGTCTAAAGATTAGAGCAACTCAGAAAAGAGGCTACACCAGACCAAATGCAAACATAGTCAATGGGAACAAATTCTAAATAATCAAGTAAATGGAAACAATGTTCATTCTTAATTCAGCAGTATTATATAAGGACTTTTATTTTTAATTTGTCCTTTTAAACCTTTGGGCAGATACCTCTTATGCTTTGAGATTTGGGTCCTTTCATGTGTGGTCTTGCTCATTCTTCTCCCTCCCTTCCTCTCTCTCTCTCTCCCTCCTTCCCTTCCTCTATCCCTCCCTCCCTTCCTCCCTCCCTCCATCCCTCTCTTCCTTCTTTCTTTCCTCCCTCTCTCCTCCCTCCTACATCCCAACAGTCACCTCCCTGAAGCAAGCCTTGTGCTAGGGGCTGAGATACAGAGCCACGAATGGCACCGGCCTATGCTCAGGCCCTTGGCTTCTACACCTCATGCAAGGACATCACAGCGTGGAGCAGCACTGGCTACTCCCACCCCAAGGCAGTAGCGTTCCCTTTCCCTTCCTCTTTCCTGGGGGCATCTGTCTGGCCTGAGGCCAGCGAGCCAGCCCAGGCTGCCCAGGAGAAGAAACAGCCCCTGAAGCAAGGAAGGAAGCAGAGCCAAGGGCCAGCGACAGGCAGAGGGAGATGAAGGGAAGGAATCTCCCTTCATCTCCCTCTGCCTGGGGAAGCGCTTGGTGAGCAGTGAGATTCCTTCGGACCAAGGCACACGGACTCCCACACTCTGCCCCACGAGCCCCCAAGGAGGACTTTGACTTCTCTCCTCTCTCTCCTTAATCTTGCAAATAAGATTGGAAAATGTAAATCGTCCCAACACCGGAGAGGATGACAGAGCTGGAGCCTGCCTGTCGAGTGGAGGTGGAAGATTCATTCAGATATTTATTTATTATTATTATTTCGAGAAGAGAAAAAAAGCCCGCAAATATTTCCAAAATGTCAACACTATTAAGGAAATCTGAACACCTTAATCCATTTAAATGTCAGCTAGAACCAAGCATGGATTTGGAAGTAAGGAGGGGTTGAGGGAATTAATGCTAGATTCCACATAATCTATCAAAGTTTCTTTCTTTTCTTAATATATTAAATATTAAATGCTTCTTTGCATCTGAGTGAGAGAGGAGAGAGAGAGAGGGACCAGGGTGGAACTCATAAATGCCTAGATAATTGGTTTTGAGGGTTTTTTTTTTTTTCCTTCTTTCTTTCTTTCTTCTTGGCGGATTCTCAATTTCCCTATAAAAGAGAAAATTCATTTCCAGCCGCTAATGTAATGTCAGCGTGCTGTTTACTAAGCATGGATGATGTATAGGGGACACTACTTTCAGAGGACTACTTAATGATGCATAGAATTAAATCCTGAGCTCCTCAGCTGAGCCTCCTCCCTCCCTCCTGGTTCCCAGGCTCCCAGTGCATCCTGGGAGGAGCTGGGGTGGCAGAACCTGCCTCTGTTGTTGCTAGAGTTGTTGCTAGAATTCTGGGGTCCCTGTAGAGAAAGCCTGGAAACAGCCCCTTAACCTCGGCAGACACATTTGTCCTTGGTGGCGCCTGGAAGGAACTCCTGAGCTCTGAAAAGCTGATGGGCAAGTGGACAGACGAGCACTCAGGGCTCCAGGAAAAGTAGTAGGAGGTTTTAGGGAAGGGATGCTGAAGCGCTGGGGTGGGTGGGAAGTGGGCGGGGCAGTTGCACAGCGGGGGGGGGGGGGAGGGGGCAGGGAGGAAGAGGCAGAGGCGGAGCTTCTCCAGGCCTGGCCTCTGCCCTCTGGAAACCACAGAACACAGATGTCAAAGATAATAGATGTGGGTATTCAGTTCCCTATCCAGGGGCCCGGGAAGTTGCCCTTCGCAAGCAGCACCCTAATCTTCCTGCTTGAGGCAGGCAAGTAAACTCTTGCTCACTCTCCCCTCACAGTGGGGTAGGAGGCCAGAGTCACTCAAGAGTCCCTCAGGAACTTCACCCTGCTGAGAAACAGTTCCGGCTTCCCCCCTGGGAAGGTGACCCAGCCATGCCACCAAAAAGAGCACTAGATCTGGCTCTGCCACTGGGGAACAGGGAGCCAAGGCAGACAATGAGTGGAGAGGGTAACTGCAGCTTTCTTGGTGTGGGTAGTGGGGTGTAGGAGGAGTTTCCAGACCCGCAGGCCCTTCTATACACCCTCCGGTGTTGCTATGGCCTCCACCAATGTACTAAATTGATATCCCTGTTGGACCTCCAGTGACCTTGTTTTCTTTGTCCTCCTCAGCACTGTGTGTCACTGACCACAGTCTTCCTGAAAGCTCCCATTCCTTGGGAATCCCCCATACTGCTCCCGCAGGACAGCCTGTGGCTTCTGCGTCCACCTTGATTCTCCTTGGCTTCCAGTCTACCCACTAAAGACCTTCCCCAGGAGCCTTCCCCAGAAGAAGGTGGCTCGTGCCTTCTCTGTGTATTTCCATGTCCTCTCCAGGCTCCCTTCCTGTCAGGAACCCAGAGCCCATGCTAGGACTATCCACATCTTAAGCACCATAGTGCTTCTTAGATACTGGTCATTAGAAAAATGCAGCCTCGGACCCTACAGTCAACTCATTTCTGCCCCATCACCTGATTTCTGCCCATGCAGTTCTCATTTTTCCAGGCTCTCTGATTAGGAAATACAGACTCATCATTGACTTTCTCTCTGTCAAAGTGTTTCCATGGCTCCTGGCCTCATTCCTTCCTACAAATCTCTGACCCTGCGTCCCTCTGATCCAGCTCTTAGGCCTGGACCCTTGACAGCAACTCTCCGACTTTCACTGCCTCAGGTCTAACCATCACAGTCCACCCTGAACTCTGAGACCTGCTCCCCTTCACAAGAGACCAACCACTTCTGACAGGTCATTTCACTGAATGCGGTCCTCACCTACTGAATTGTGTCCAGCCTGCACCACCTTGAGCAGGTCCCACTTCAAAGCAGAATCCAGCTCAGGGCAGTGTCTTCAGACAGCAGCCAATACTACAATGAGACCCAAGGCCACAGCCTCGTTAAGCAGCTGGAGAAACTGAAAGTTTCCATCTTGGGAGAGAAAGGAAGTTAAATATTTGCAAATCTTAATTTGAAAGTTGGGAGGGTTATTTGGCAGCCAAAGGGGAGGAACATTGATTGACATAACAAAACATGCAAGACCAGACTGGAGACACACAAAAAAGCAGAGGCTAGATTCTAGCAGAAGCTTCCAAAAGGCGGACATTGCTAGAAAAATGACCTGCGACCACCTCAGTCCAACAAAGACGGATGATCTTGCACAGACATCATGGAAGACTCTCACACAGGGATGACGAGGCAAGGTGAGCTTTCCTAGGGGGCATTAAAGTTCTGCCCCTCTTAGGTCCATGATGTTGCACCTGCTTTCAAGGCCCGCCTTCCTCTGACCTCACTTCTGCATTGGTCTTCTGTCTCAGCATCGCAGCAGGTGTCCAGGCAGGCCAGATTCCACACACGCTCAATGCAAGACAGCTTGGGAGGCTCCCTCCACAGAGAGCAGCCTCTGCGGTCCCTCCTCCTTGAAGCCCTGTCGGGCTCCTCTTCTCTCTCCCATCTCAACTCACAGCCATCCAGGGGCACAGCATCATGCTGCTCCCTCCTTCCAACCCCAACTGTCTCCAACTGTGAATGACTCTAGCCTCCCATATTACGTGAATTATGATGCTGGCATTACAGAACCACTGTAACTAACACTGTGTTCACTGGTCATTAATAAAACAACATAATCAGTTGGTTGATTGAACACTATAGATACCCATTTGCACAGCCCAACTTACGCATCACTGTTACCCTTGCCAGCAAAGAATGATTCTGGGTATGGGTCTCCATCACAGATGAGATACCTGCTCCTAACCATGGTATTCATAGCCTATCTAATCCCAGTCCCAGGTCATCTTTCCAAATACCCCTGTGGACCTGCCTCTGTACTCGGGCCAAAGCAGACTCCATGCTATATTCTGTTCCCACTGTTGCCCTGCCTTGAATGCCCTTCTCATCTCTGTTCACCTGGAAAATTCCTATTCCCTCTTCAAAGGCAACTCAGAAGTCACCTTCTCAGTGGTGCTTTTCCTGGTGACCTCTAAGGCAGTGTCTTCGCTCCCTCCTCTGCACTCCCATGACACTTTGGGCAGATCTCCATTATATCGCTCACCATATTTTATTATAGTTAATTGTGTACACATCTGCCTTCCTCACCGTGTGCTGCGCCTGCCCTTCAAGGGCAAGGACAATGTCTTACCCATCCCTCACCCCTCTGATCCCCAGCAGAGGGTGAGGCGTAGAGAAAGTAGTTAGTATGGAAGGAAAGAGAGATGAAAGAGAAAGGAAGGAAGGAAAGGAACGAAGGAAAGAAAAGAGAAGAAGCACCAGGGGGGTGGGAAGTGTTATTGTTCTGAGATCTCACACAGCACACATTACTGCCTGGCCCACAGGTAATAAGTGACCATGGAGAAGGCATTGCATGAATCTCCATGGGTTGAAATAAAGGATTCCCTGCTTCTCTCCAGAACATGCACTCTGGTACACGGTGGCCGCTTTCATGCATTGCAGTCTGTGGACAGTAAGGCAAATCTCTCTCTGCTGTGTGCTTGGCATCTCTGCTGCATAAAGCAAAAGAAGGTGCCAATTCCAGGAACACTGGAGGTCTCTCATGGTGAGATATGTTGGAGCAAATAATTGGGAGCGTATCTTGTCCTGGAACTCTGGTTTCTCCAGCCTTTAGGGTAGGAAAGTGGTCCTAGAATTCATGATCGCAACAGGACAAGTTCAGTGAAACTGTGGTTAGCTGTAGTTCTCACCAGACTGTAGGAAAGTTCTGGCTGAGCTCCCTGCCTGGTAAATGCTAGTAATTGGAATAATGGGGATCCTAGCTGGGCCAGAGAAGAGCCAAAGTGTAGTTGTAGGTAGATCTGAAAAATGCCTCTGTCTCAAAAATCTGTTTAAATCTCAGACTATGGCAAAACTGAAATGCCTTCCAGAAAGATCATGAACTACTGAGTCCCGTGGAGTTTGCACATCAACAGATTTGGCTAGCACACTGCATGGGGCTTTCTCCCAGAAGTCCACTTGCAGAGAAGAGTGACAGGGACTAATTCGCAGAAGGAAGAAAGTCTTTCAAGGTGAACCACACTTGGCAGCAGGGCAGAGGCTTAGAGGGCACAGAGGGTCCGGGTGCAGGGCTTGAGTTACATTAGAGACTTAGCCCAACTCAGCTATCCTGAAGATACAAGGACAGAAATTGGTCCAGGTATTTGTGAATAGGAAGAGGTTCTTTCCTTTTTTTGGGAAAATTTGACTTTCAGGGGTACAGGTGGTTCTCCTTTGACATCTGCTCCAAGGAATACAGAGGGGATGATAAGCTTATTTCTGAAAAGTCAATATTCAAGTCAGTCTGCATTGGTTTCAGAGAGCAGAGCCCCTGTTGACAGCATGAAGAGTGAAGTATCTTACTCAGCAGTGGAAGGGACTGCCCAAAATAACAGCCCAGCCCCACATGGCAGCCTTGAGCAAAAATCCTCCAACATCCAGAGAGAAGCGAGAGGTAGAAGCTTCAAGATAGCAAAGCTTGAAGCCACGATTCAGATGCCATCGCCTGAACCCACAGATGGAGGGCACTCGAGGTACTGAGACCATACCTTTTATGTTGCTCTGCCTTGTTATATTTGTTCAAATACAGAGTCATCTCTGTTCGAATACAGGGCCAGAAGAAGAAAAATAAATACAAATGACAGATGTTATGCACAGGACAAGACAGCCTCCTACAGAGGTGCTCCTTGGGCTTAGCCTGTGTGGGGTTTTGCACCCGCAAAGCTTAGAGCTGCTGCTACCTGGGAAACCTGGCCTTAGCCCTGAGAGCTGGGGAAGCCAGGGATGGAGTGTGGGCTGAGAGGAGAGCTCAAGGCTTGCCTTGAGGATGTGAGAACAAATTCCTCTACAGACTCCTTCACTTCAAGAGGGGAGCAGGAACATTTCAAGACCTCTGTGATTATGGGCCCAGTATGCCCAGGCACAGTCTCTAAGTCTTTGTCTTGTGGTGCTTTGTAGACTTCTTTACTTTGCCCATCAAATCCAATCACTGGATCTTTCTCCCCAACACACTGCTCTATATCTGATAGCCTGATTTCTCTCTCATTTCATCTCCATAATCCAGCTCATCTTTGCTGCCAGTCCCACTGTCTTTAACAAAAAGTTGACTGGCACTAGGGGAACATGAAGGCCAGACACACCTGCCCCTCCAGGGTCTGTGTTCCCTCTGAGCAGCACTCCCTCTGATGGTCAGTCTCCAGCGGCCCCCACCCGACCCGTGTGGCTCAGGCCTCCCTTACCTCAGCCTCTTCTTTTCCCAGCTCTGATGTTCTGCGTCCTATAATTCAGCGCTAATGTGGTAAACACCTTTGGGTGTGAGTGGTAATGACCATTACGAGTAAATGAGCTGCATTACCTGCGCTCTGCTCAAGTCATCATGGCAGGAGATTTCCACTGAAAGCCTTTGTGTTCAGAAACTCCAAACCACCCGCACTGCAGGTCTATGGACAGTGCCATGAGGGACCAGCCAGAAGCTCTGTGGCCAGGGGAAAACCCCCACCCCCACCTCATACTTCCTTCCATTCAGACCCAGGTCAGGTCAGGCTTCTGTCTCACAGCTCTGAGGCAGCCTACACACTGGGACGGTGCTAGCCGGGGAAACACTGCCTCAGATCCATAGGACAGTAATGATCTGGCTACACCAACCAGGTCTTTCAGGCTCACCTTCCTTTAGGACAGTGTGTATACCAGCCTCTCGCAAGGAATGCAATCATTGTGTACTCCAAATGTGTGCTGATAAAGTTCTTAAAAATAAAATGGGCCTATGATTTTGTTTGTTTCCAAAGTTAATGATTACAAAGAAACCCAACTTTTAAAAATCTTATCTTGTGGCTGTGACAGCGTAAGGAAAATTTCATCACTGCATGTGGCTAAATGATTGAATTATTCCCCACTGTTATTCTCTTACTAAAAGAAAAGAAAAAAAAACATGTGCTGGTTAAAGGGAGTGGGCAGAGAGGTGGCCGTGGGTGCACTGGGAAACAAGAGGCAACCTGGCCAGACAGAAAAATGAGACCCAGGAGGGAAGCAGGACTCCAGCCGCGCCGCTGCTCAGGCTGGGAAGACTCCCTCACTGTGCCCTATAACAAAGGCATCGCCTGACTCCTGCAAATGACAGGAGGTTCCAGGGAGCTGAGCCCAGCCTGAGCACGGACCTGAACCCCAAAATTGAGAGTCCAAAGTCCTCTGAGAAATTCCTCTCTCAGGTTGAGATTCTGAAAACTGTACCTGTTTCCTTATTTATAAGGCATAATACCCCCCAACATACACACACACAGCAAACAGTTCCCACTGTGGCAGACACTGTTTTGTTTCTTTTTTATGTATATTTGCTTGTCTATCCTTCACCACAGTCAGGGAGGTCCACTCACTGACTCCACTATATAAAAGAAGAAACTAAGGCTGGGAGAGGGTGAATAACCAAACACCTTAGAACAGGTCTGCAAGGCCAACCCAGCTCTGGCTATTGTTCTGGATGCTTCTCTACAGGGGTCTATAGTAGCCCATTGCAGCAGATTGCGTTTAGATGTCCCCCAAAGCCTCATATGGTCATAGGTGGGGCTTTTTTAGAGTTGGCTGAATTTAGCATATGAAATTCTGGGATTAAGGAAGTTTGATGACTAAATCAGTCCACTGATTGGTTCATCATCTCCCTAAATAGAGTTTAAAAGAAACAGAAAGAAGCTGCTAAGACCCCCTCCTGGCTTTGCTTCTCTTCTGTGAGTCTTATCTGCTACACCACCCTGCCTTGAGGCCAGGCTAATTATGGGCTGAAAACTCTACAAGCTCTGAACCACATAGTGTCAGGTATTTTATCTCAACAATGGCAGAAAAATGACTAAGGTACAACCCTCATATCTCACTCTCCTCAATGCAGAAGTCATCCTGGGTCTCTTCACCTCCCCAGCTCATTCTCTTGGTCAACAAATGAGAGGCAGAAAGAAGGAGAGAAAATTCCCCTGAGTTCTAAGTTGTCCCATGATTCCAATGGAAACTTAGCCACTGGTGACAACCCCAGGGATGTGGATAGCGCCTCTTGGATTTTTTTGTCATCGTTGTTCCGCATTCTGCATTGGCTTTCACAGCAGCCTTCATCTATAAACAGCAATGTTTCCTCATCTACAAAATGAGGGTAAAATTGGGGCCTTGCATGGTTGGGAAGAAGATGAAATGATTATGGGAAACTCTAGAGCAATGCCAAGCACACAACTTATACTTAATCCAAACACGAAGGTCCGTAGGTCCTTCCCAGCTTTTGGAAAATGACTGCACCAATAAGGAGACTGGCAACAGAAAGAGTAACTTATAGAATTACTTGAATTTCTCCGGCATTCCTATTTATCAATCTTCTACTTTGCTTTTGATTTGTATACATGTTTTGTGTGTTTCTCATGAGAAAAATGGTAATATTGAAGGCCACGTTTCAGATTTATTTCGCTTAATGTTGTACTCTCAAATGATATCCATTTGCCTATGAATGCTTCAAGTTTGTCTTTCTTTGTGGCACTGTTGTATTCTGCTGTGTATAAATACTGCATCTTCCTTACCCCCTCATATGTTAGCCGACATGCATGCTGTTTTCCAGGTCTAGCTACTTATAAATTGTGCTGCTATAAAAATGGATATGCATGTGTCCCTGTAATATAATTATTTTAATTCCTTTTGGATGATACCTAGCAGAGCTATATCTGAATCAAATGGGATTTCTATTTTTGTTTTATTTAAGGAATCTCCATACTTAGTTCATTGAAAAGAAAGTTTTGTGAAAGTATCTGTTTCTTCTCTGCAAGACAGTCTTTTTGTCTACATCTTACATTCTGAGTAACTACTTCTAAGATTACGATACACAGTGGGTTGACTATTGTGAGTATCTTATTATTTTGTTGTGAAATTGGTTCTTTTAATAAAACAAAAATGGCACCGGGCTGTATATGGTCCTACATCTGTAATCCCACCAAGCGCAGCTCTTCTCTGACACCATGAATCAGCATCTCAGTCTCCTCTGTTTTCCCTCCCTACTTCAAGCACCCTATATCTGCAAGTCCTAAGTAGACTGATGACAGTATTGTGCCTTAAGATCAGAGTATGAGAAAAGCCCCCAGGTTTGGAATGGGTGAGGCATGCCTCGTGAGGGCACGATGCAGTAGTCTTTAGGTAGAGAAGAGTTCAGGTCACTTAGGGACGCATAAGTGAGAGCACACAGGTTGGGGACATATGCACAGCATGCATTTACATGCACACACACATGCACATGCCAGCCAGCAGGGCAGCTCAGGAAGCCAGCAGCTGTGGTGTTAGCAATCTCTACTCACTATAGAGAAGAGACCTTTGGGCAACTTGGTTTTCTTCCTCTATAGGGGCTCTTCTGAGAGGTAACAATCTATAGCAAAACTATATAAAACAATACACAATATGTACCAACATAGCTTGGGATGTGGCTCAGTGGTGACATATTTCTGGAGATATAGTTCAAGGTAGGGTGCTTGTTTGACATATGCAAGCCCCTGAGTTCCATTCTGGGCACTGAAAATAGACCAAAATACAACATCAACACTCTGGTTCCAGTGTGACGAAGTGTGCTGAGGACCAGCCCTTTCCTTCATTTCCCTGGGGCATCTGCACAGTCCCCAGAGGGCTCCCTGGAACACACTGCCAAACATGCAGCCTTAAACCAGGGAAGGAAGAAAGTCAGGGTTAGGGGCTGGGATGCAGTGGGGCTGCGGCTACCTCTCTGATCCCACAAGGCAGGCAGGCGTGTGTAGCTCTAGGGGAAGGGGGCCTGAGTCCCTGTTAACTTCTGAAGTCTGCGCCAGTGTCAGGGCTGTCACCTCCATGTGAATGACTTTGTGCAGGGGTTCACAGCCCCTTGCTGTTCAGTCTTCCTGTTACACGTGGGCCAACTCAGACTCTCACTGACCCATCACCCTCCTCATTCCTCTCCTGTCCTCCTGCATCCTGGGTTGGACTCCCACTCAATGCATGCTCTTTCTGCCACTCCCACTTGTGTCTCCATGAGTCTTATCATCCCTACGGGTCACTCCATGTGCCAGCATCTGGGTGTGACTCCTCAGTGTTCTCAGATGTCAGAGCCACTGTGGGTACCCAGTGCATATCTCTGAGACAGTCAGAGGAAGGGTCTCACCAGTCCAGGGCTGTTCTATCACCCATTGGCTATTCAGCCTGTCTGGGTCGCTGACCCTAACCCCCGCCCATCCCGTATTTCTCCTGTCAATGGAAGATCTCTATTCGGTTGACCTTCCAACCTCTGCCGTGAAACTCATCCAAACCCAGCTTGTTATCTTTCCTTCCAAACCAGAGCCCCTGCCCAACTTCTCAGTTATTCCTGGCAGCCCAATTAGCCTTGGGACCGCACAGTCATCGCTCTTCATTTTTCTCTTTTCTTGGCATCTACTCCCTCTACAAATCCTGTCTGTTTTTTCTCAGCGAGATCTCTCAGCCCAAGTGCTCTCTGACCAGGGCTTCTGCTCTCTGTGCTGGGACTCCCAGGCATCTTCCTTCATGCTTTGCCTGGACACTCGTGCAACTATTGGTGGCCCCCTTGTAAGATGGGCTCAAAAGAGGATGCAGGCTGGCTGCACCATCACCAGGGGCACTCTCTGTGCGTGAGCCGAGGGATGGTGGCAGGAATGCGTGATTCTGCATCCACTTCTGTGGAGGACAGGGCTCCTCTGTCACCTCTTGCCCCACATGGCTGAAGCAGTCATTCAGCAGACTGACTGGAGCCCCTTCTGAATTCACCAAGTAAGCCAGTCTGGAGGCTTCCCCCACCCTATCTCCAAGCATCCCACTTTCCCCTGATCTGTGCAGTGTCCACATGACCGGACCCATCATGACGTCATGACTACACACTAGAGAGATCAGGAGTCTGCCTGCAGGAGCTGGTGGGCCTGGCTCCTCCTGTCCACTGGCCTCCTGCTCTCAGCTTCCTCCTTCACCCTCTGCAGAAGGCATTGCCTGTCCCTTTCCCCCCTTCATTGTTTACCCCAGAATGTCACCTTCCACATGAGCAAACGACAAAAAGAAAAACAAAATATCTGTTCCCGTGGGCACAGCAGTCCATTCTTCTCACCAGATCAGACTAATTTAATTCTGCCCAAAAGAGCTTCCCATGTGAAGTGCTGGGGAGGAGCTCGTCCATCTCTCCTCGGCCACTGGGGCAGCTGCATGCTCCAGAGTGAACTGTGGGCTTCCTGCACCCAACATCCCTCAGAGTCTAAGGTTAAGATGCTTTCTGGAAAGCAGTTCGGGACTTAGACTGGCACAGATGTGTCTGGTGATGCTGGCAGGGTCTTCAGAGAGGTCAGCTTGCAGTGAGGACCTTGAGCTGCTACCAGGGACCTGCCACTATGGACCAACCAGGATGGGACCGGAGCAGCAGACAGTGACTGCTCTGTGTAAGTCCATCACTTGAGCTCAGCCATCCCAGCCAGTCCAGTGACTGGGAGGCTCCTGGGCAAAGAGGCCCTGGGCTTCTAAGCCTGAAATAGTTGTAACTTTTTATGGTCAGGAAGTCTGTTTTCAAGCCCAGTGAAGAAGTCACACCAGAAGAGAGAAGCCTTTCCTTACCCATTTTTTTGATGCTTGGCTAATTGTCACCCACGGTACTTGGAGGTGACTACCCTGAAAGAGGCCACCCACACAGAGTGATGGCGTGGTTACCGCAGAAAAAGTGGTGGGACAGCAGAGGAGGGGAGTGAAGAGATTCCTGAAAACATCAACAGGACACCTCTGGGCACTTCCTGAGGTTGATAGGTGAAGCCAGGAGATGGGGACAGAGTGGAGAAGAAGGACAGTGATAGCTGCAAGCTTCCAGATGTGACCTATCCCATCCCAAGAGCCAAGCACACAGGTCCCTGTGACCTGACTGACAGATGGTGAGGGGTAGTGAAGGAGCTTTCAGATTAGATAAAGAATCCTCCAATTCCAAGTATGTGGAGCAAGTGCAAAGGGTGAAGGAGGAAGAAGAAAAAAACAAGGCCACAATTTTCCGAAGTGCTAAGCACAGACAGGGCTGGGACAGAGGTGCCAACTGGCCAGGCTGGGTGGGAGGAGGGGGAAGGGACAGAAAGCCAGACACCGGTGTCTACTCAGCCCAGCCTGAGTCAGCGCTGTCCTCAGAATGGCAGGGGGTTAGAGTAGGGTTAAAAGAGTAGAAGTCCTGAAGAACAATGGTCCTTTTCATGGAGAGGTTAATGGGATATTCCAAAAGAAAATAATTAGAAATAGCATTCGAAACAGGCCTGTTCACATTTGAAGCCCACATGATTCCCATAATATTCTCACAAAATAAGGCTATCTTCATTTTAAAAGAAAGAAACACAAGGGCTCAGAAATATTAACTAATATGTCCAAGGTTTCTTGAGTCCCTTGCCAGGCAGGCTCTGCTAAACTGGGAGGCAGAAACAGTGTCAGAGGGTTAGTACGGACATCAGCCTGGAAGCTCAGCTAGGCCATCTGGAAAGCATAATGCACGAACAACTGGTGAAACACTGGTGACCATCACCAAATACAGTTGCACAGATCCTTGAGGACCAGGGAATCTTGTGAAATAGTGAGGAAATGTAAGGTTTAGGAACACTGGATTATTTTTATGTGCATCAGAGTTCCTTAAATGACAGGTGTGCAGACTCTGTCCATAGACTACAGAACCAGATTCCTTGGAGAGGGAGGTGGCTCACAGCCAACAGACCACCCAAATGATCCTGCTCTATGTGAAAGTTTGAGAACAAGTAATGTAGGTCACTTCTCATTTTAATTTCAATTATCCAGACAAATAATTGACTAGTTTGTAAATACCCACAGCCACTGATTGGTGCCATATTTCTTTCTCACAATGGCAGATCTTCATGAGCACTAAAGCTCTGCCATATATGCATACTTTGAATCCTTCTTAGTACCCTGTCACCTACTTTATAAAGTAGGACATCAAGCTCAGGGAGATGGAGGGACTCAGGGAAAGCCTCGCTGCTATTACGTGGCAGAGCTGGGCTCTGAGCCTGCCCTGCCTATCTCCAAGCTCCACTACAGCCATAACATCCCTCCTCCTTTCCAGAGTTTGGATCCAGGAATAAGTGTGAAGCTGAGGAAGAGTCTCTTGTGGCCCCCGAAATACAGAGAATGATTCTTGGTACAGGTATGAATGCCTCTCACCAGCAGCCAATACAGACTTCGAGTAAAAGCTCATGAGGAAAGATAAAGAGTGTGTACTGCCTCCATCCATTCTAGAGAAGCAGGGAGTTCACCCACAGAAGAATTCAGAGGGATTAGACAGGGAGACCTGGGTTAAGGAGATAAGAGCGGGGGAGATAAGAGCCTGAGGAGTTTATGCAGTTTAGATCGGGAATCTGGAAAGTGGGAAATGAGGCACTGTGGGGGAGGCATTGTGGGTGGAAAGGTGGGCAGCAGAGGACGGGAGGACATGTCCAGGTGAAGGGGCTCAAGGATAGAGCTGCTGTGATGGCAGAGCAGAGGTATGTGGAGAACAAAGAAAGGGGGAAATGGGAAAGGAAGGGAGGAGGGAGAGAAAGCAAGCAGCAAGGACAGAAATGGGAAAAGAAGGGAGAAAGAGGGAAGCAGATTATCCTTTCTAAACCAAAACAAATGCAACCGGTAGACTTACAATCAATAACCTTAGAAACTATCAGCCAAGAGCAATCAAAGTTAGATCTCATGACCTCTGTGTAGTGCAAAAAACTTGCTGAGAAAGATGCTGCTCAAGAACCTTTGTTCATGTGAATTGTAACTATTAATAGTTGTCATATATAAAAATAGAAACATTTTGAATGCATAAAATCATGAATGATAAAAACCCATTCATGTTAACACAACACACTTTTAGAGAACGTGATTATATATTCAAAAATTATTGAAAGTCACTATTATAATTTATATTTGCATAATCTGGTTTAGGAGAATACAGCTGGATTGTGATGGCTGCTCCTGTAATCAGTGTTGTGATATTTTGTTTTGGTCAAAGTATATCAAACAAAATCTGGCCTCAAGCAGATAAGTAATTAGAAAATGGACCCAGCCTTTGCATCACCTAGTTAGATAATCGCATATGTACTTCTCTTAAAGCATTTCAAAACCTAACAGATGGTCCTTTGCCAAAGTCTACTGGCAATGGGAAATCTGATACCCTATTAATAAAGCTTTTGTGTTCTCTTTAAAATGTATGATTTATAAATTATGCATTGTTTACTTGGAAAATGTAGGTTCAATGGGTTATGAAGAATTTTTAAAACACAGGAGAAACCCCTGCTACACATACAGGTGAGTAAAAACACTAAGGGTAATGACTGAATCCATGTGGGTCCCAGAAAAGCTCTTGGGAGGCCCAGAGGCCCGATGCAACACTTTCTGAGAATTACCTTTGTAGCATGTGAGAAATATAAGCTAAGAATCACACAGACTGGTGAGCTCATGCTGGGGCTAACTCTTCATTGGCCCAGGCATACAAAGCCCTGAACTCCTTGGAGCCTCCTCAGCCAAGCTGGACAGCTCACTGTCTCCTCAGGAGTCCGCTGGGAATCCCCTCCTCAGCCTTCCTTTGCCCTGAAGTAAATTCTTTACCATCCAGCCTGCCAGCCGCCACCTGCACATTGAACCCCTCCCTGGGACCCAGCCTGTGGCCACCCTGCCATGACATATACTGCCAGTCATGTTCAGAGACACAGTCGCAGTTCCCCTGGGTAAGTCCACTCCTCCTTCTCATGCCCTTCCTGGGATCTCTCCTGCTGCCTCTCACAGCACCTGCCATCCTGTAGTCCACCCCGCTTCCCCACTGCCCAGATCAAGGGTCCCTGGAGAGCAGAGACCACTGAGTCTGCATCTCCTTCAGCCCCTCTGCCTGACACAGAGTAGGCTTCTTGTGGAAGTGGAATTAATTGCTTAGCGTGTTTCAGGAAGATCGATCTGTGAGGCCAAATGGATATTTATGGGGAAAGAGGCTGCGAAGAGGTGACTGGGAGGTGAAGGGAGAGGAATGACAGTAAATGGAAATAATGAGGAGACCAACCAAGGGGAGGAGACTGGGGAGAGGTCGCAGTGAGCACCGAGGGCCACAATGTGAGGTAGAAAAACAGTGTGAGGAGGCTTGCTAGAAGACAGAAAGGGTGTTTTAGATGAATTGGAGGGTGGGGGCTGGTGTTTCTCAGACAAGGAAATTCTGTTGGATGGAGAAACGAAGGATGCCATTGAAGGAAATCCTGAGGTGCTCTGGGCAAAAGGGCTTGGTCTGGGCAGCTCTGAAATTGCTGCTTTCTCGTGTGAGGGCGGTGACAGGAACTGATCCCTACAGCCTATCTCCCACCCTGTCCTCGCTTGGACCTGGGCCTAGGATGCTTCCCCAGGATCCCCACCCCAGACACACACAAATTCTTGCCAGTTCCCACACATCTGGTAAGAAATGAGCCTGGGAGAGGCCCGAGTGGACAACAGCAAGGCTCCCAAAGCTTCTGCTTTTTTCCTCTCGAAATATTTGCACAGAGGGAGTATGGCCCGAGCTGGGCGAACTCGGTACTTACTGCTCACACTACATTAAAATTCAGATTGGCTTGTGCAATATCCCCAGCATTGCCGCTCTGTGCTGATATTTTTATAACTCTTAATATCAAACAAATTACCTTTTCGCTGAGACAGTTTAATGGGATGGGGGTTGTGCCCGGCAGCTTCCTCACACTGGCCCCATAAAGATCACCGTTCTGTTACTGGGGACAGAAGAGCCATGAATTTCCCATCAAAAATATGACTGGCTTATGCAGAGTAAATCTTGGGCTGTATTAAAAGGATCACGGTGTTTTAATTTCTTTTCTCCATCGCATGTTTTTCTCACTAATAAAATGGAGGGGGGCGCCAGGCTGAATCAGGTATGAATCATCTTTTTTGGCTTAGGTCCTGATGTTTTCATATCCCTCCCTCCTCTCCAGTCATCAATAGAAGTCTTTGGTCCCACCCCAACCCCAATAGACCCCACCTCCCTCCTTCATGATTTCAGCAAGAGAAAAGATTTAGATGCATTTTCCTAGAAAATCCCTACCATACTGTCAAACTCAGGGTCAGAAGTGTTCTGTCTTATTCAAGCAGATTTTGTCTCCAAGGGAGCTAGACAGTAAAGACAGCTATAGTTGAATACAACCCTTTTCTTTCCAAACATGTCCCAGCAAAGATCCCTGTATTAGCCAAACCATGAATTCCTACATGATGTGGGGAGGTAGTACTCTTTTTATTTAACAATTGGTTATCTATTTCATTTAGGAATCAAAGACCTAGAAAAAAGAACAACATATTTGAGATACTAAGTACCCTCCCCCCCAATGCAAGCTGGCATAAGCCCACGCAAAGCAAAGAAAGGTAATATTTTGCTAGCCCAAGACAATTGGTTGTAAGGAATTTGTCCCTTCCACATATTGAAGAGTCCATACATTTCCCTCCCACCCCATCCCTTTACTGTCTCAGATCGCTACCTACAGAGCCAGGGCACTGATATTTAGAAATCGGGTGTTAAGCTTTCTCAGGGACTCCAAGGCTAGCGTGAGTGGAAGGGTCAAGTTAGTAGAACGTCTGCACGTTTTCTTTTGTTTAAAACAAATGTGCTGATGGCAGCCCCCCCCCAAAAGCAAAAGACCAAATGGTCCACATGCTCTGCTCCCTGAAACTCCAGAGGTTAAGCTGGCAACATCCACACATCTTGTTTCCCAAGGGAGAAAGGTGATCCCTCACACCTCACATGTACTGGTCACCTAGGGGAGGGCACACAGTTTTGATATGTTTCCCCATGCTTAACACCTCAGATCCCCTTGGGTTTTGCTCCACTTATGATATTAGACACTTTCCATGGTGGACTGTTAGTATGGTCGCATCACTTTCAAGTTTATAACTTAGCACACTTTGCAATTGGTACCATAGCGCACATAACACCAATTGGAGGTTAACTCCATCTACTACTATAATTCAGCATAAATTTTATGTATAGATGCCTTACAAGAGTTCAAGCTGCATACACTTTATCTTTGAATACCGTATCAGCTTTGGTTCTTAAAACAACTGAAGCTGTAGCCACCTCTTTTACTTCTAGAACATTCTCAGATTTTCTTTTCTCTTTTTCATTCTCTTTGAAGATCTTGGAGGTGTACGAAAACCTACAAAACACTAGCAGACTCGACTCAGGATGGGAATTCATACCAGGCCCAGTGGACTCCCACCTACTGTGTTAAAAATAAGCCACACCTATCCTTAGGAAGCTAGGACTCGGAACACAGTGCTTTTTATTACTGACTATAATTTTTAAAACTTAAGATGAGTTCTTCGATAAATGCTGAAGTTAGTATATCTGTATAAGAGCAAATGTTTAAAAATAAAATGAATGAAAATATGCCTTATTAAGAAACTACCACACACAGAAATACATTCAGTAAAAATTGTTTTAGAACAACTATTTAATATGACTTAAAAGGCACACAGCATCAAGTAACTCAATCAAGTCAAACGTGTTTGGTCAAAATGTGGTCTTTTTAAATAAATACTTTGAACTTTAGGACAGATAACAAACTATGGATAGTAAAATAGCAGGTCAGGTTTGTTTGTTTGTTTTGTATTTTCCTTGTTCTCTTCTTTCTTGCGTTTTGGTTTTGCTAGGCTGGAACCCGGGCCTCCCCAGGGCACCACCGAGCTGCAGCCCGCTGTCTCCTTTACATATGCTTATCTCTGCTGTCTTAATGTCTGTCGGAAAGAGAAGTGCCCTGCTTTTTCAAAATAAAAATAAAGTCTTCAAAAAAAAAAAAAAAAAAAAAACTGGTTCCGTCGGACATCGCAGCAGAGCGCTGGGCTTTCCGCACGTCCTCCGATCCCTGCCTACACTTGCTGCATAGTAATACTTTTGAGGCCAACCGACCCGGCCCTGACGCGCTGCAGGAAACCAAACCGACCCACCTCTTGCCCTGAGACCCCAAGATTTCTGCCCCCGGACAGCACAGCGGCTCTGGGATGGGGCGCGAGAGCTCCTCCGGGCTTCCGCGAAGCAGCAGAACCCGGCGCGGCCCCCTGCAGGCAGGGTGCAGCCGAAGGAGCCCCGGCCCCGGGCGGCCGCGCACAGCCCAGCGACCCGCTGCTCCGCGCGCCCCTGCCCCTCGGCCCCTCTCGCGGAGGAGACCTGCTGCTTCACCCCATCTGTTGCTGCGCCTTGCTAGAGGTCTGGGCCCGAGTCCGCGCCACGTCCCAGGGAAGGAAGCCCCGCGCCCGGGCTGGGAGCGCTTCTGGGGGAGGGAGTTCCCGGAGTCGCGGCAGATGGGGGAGGCCCCAGTGGGGCGCACGTGGGTGCCTTTCTGGGAGGAAACCGCGTACCATCCGCGCTCGCGCGCTGCCATCCAGTGCTTTCTTCCCCCAGTGAGTCTCTTAATTTTGCTCATTTATCTTAAAGAGCTCCGTAAGCGCCGCGGGCCCCGGTGGGGGCACCACACGGGGGCCCCGACACCCGACCCCCACGCCTGCCTCCCAGAGGAGCCATCCAGCGCGGACCAAATCTCATTTTCCTACAAATAGTTTGTCAGAAGCGGCAGGGCAAGTAATAAATCAAGGAGAGCAAGAGCGGCGAGGGAAGGGGAGCGGCGACCGGGAGGCGGCGCGGGGGGCGCGGGCCGGAGCTGGAGGCGCAGATGGAGAGCGCGCGCGGGGAGGGCGCACGCGGGAAGGGAGCGGGAGACAAAGAGAAGGCGCGGGGCGGAGGAGACGGGGGGACCTCGGGGAGGAGCAGCCGGGAGGGAAGGGGAGAGACCGACCGAGGGGAGGAAAGGAAAACCCTGGAAGGACAGCCCAAAGTAGAGGGGGCGGGAGGGAGGAGATGGAAGAAAACCGTAGCTAAAGGGGCTGTTTAACAGGAGCAAAGAGCTGTCCGATAGACAGGTGGACCCCCAAAAAGGATGGTGGGCCGTTCCCCAGGCCTTGTCTTCCCCAACTTCTGGAGCTCTGAGGTATTGGGTGTGTTGCCCCTTCCCCCCCAGGCTGGAGGGATGCAAGAGGCAGGTTGCGATGGAGTCCCCTCCCTTTGTCTAGTATTAGCCAGCCTAGATCGGAAGTCCCCATTCCTCCGCACACTACCCTGGGTGATGGGAATTTGGAGGGGGAACCGACACCCCCCTGTCATGATGAAGCTGCAATGTCTTGGCCAAGCTGCTTGGCTCCTCTGAGCCTCAGTTTCCTCATGTAGCAAATGAGATCAGTAATTCTGATTTTGGAGTTTAGGAAGGTGGAAAGGGGCGACCACATGGGAAAACAGCCAACACACAGTGTAGATTGTTGATTTAGCAGAAGCAGCCCTACTGAGTTCGTGCAGGAGAGCTTGGCCCTGGGGCCCTGTGAAGGGTTCTGGACCTTCAAATTCGGGCACCACCTTGCTGCCACCCCCGCAGCCTGTGATCCTGAGCCAGACCTGGGACCCAGCAGCTGTCAACACAAGCACACTCCAGTGCTTTCTGCTATGCCTTTGGCCTCCCCTGGGAAGCTTTGAACGCTAGTGAGATGTCACAGTCAAGCTCTCCCAGCTTCTGGTGCAAGGGCAGCTCGATAAGGAGGGCCACAAGGTGCCAAGCCTCCACTTCATGGCCTTGTCCCATCCCTGCCAGCCTCTGGCTCAACTTGTGGCTCAGATCTATGCCTCAGAACAGGCTTCAGTGTCAGATTCACCTCCTCTCCTCCTCCTCCTTCTCCTCATCCTCTTCTTCCTCCTCCTCCTCCTCCTCCTTCTCTTTTTCTTCCTCCTCTTCCTTCTCCCTAGCTGCTAGCAGGGAGTCAGCCTGCCTTTGCAGGAGACAGGGTGCACACCTTTTTAGGTCAGAGAGGGAAAATGATACTAGGGTGGGGATGCTGTGTTGGGGCCACTGTCAAATGCAGGAGGGCAGTCTACTGCTGCGTGACTCATGGACCTAACACATGCTGGGCACATGAGGTAAATTAAACACCTTTGCTACCAGGAACAGCCATCCCCCAGTTCCCACCTATAACTATAAAGAAGCAGTTGTTATAGAAAGGGCAACTGAGACAAAGTCTTTGCAGCAGGAAGTGGCAAGGTTGGGATTTGGATCCAGGGCATTCTGTCTCTTTGGCATACACCCTGCCCATCAGCAGGACTCTTTGGACATCTCTTGCCTGAGTTCGCAGAAAAGTTAGGGCTGGCAAAGGATCCTTCTCCTACTTCCCCAGATTTGGAGAGAGGACCTCTCACAGTACCCCTGTCCAGGTGGCTCATTCCTTCCTGGGCTGCTTGCCACTGGGACTGTCCTCTGGGCTCTGGGCATCCAATCATGCTGCACTTCCAGGGACCTTTCATCCTGCTCAGAACTTGGAGAACAAAGTCACATTCCCAGGAACCACTCCCACCTCAGCTGCTAAGATCCAAGCCACGCATGCTCCGTTCCCCTTCCTTCTGACCCTCCAGCAAGTCGGCACCCTTTGGAGACCTCATGTTCGATGCTGACAGGGAGCAAAGCACCAGAAAAAAGAGAACCAATTTCTCCTCTCCTGCCATGTCCCAGTGAGATGACCCTAAGCAATTCTTTTTACCTCTCCGGGCCTCAGGTTCCTCAACTGGAAAATGGGGATTTGCAAAAAAATCTATGCCAAGCTCCCAAGGCTGTCATGAGAATCAATTAAAGCAAAAGCTGTGAAAGCACTTCACAAGCGAGAGGGCCTCTTATTCTTCACCTCCTTCTGATGACAGCCCCTGCTCCCCTACTGGGCCTCCTGCTCACCCTGCAGGAAGTACACACAGTCAGTGATTCTGGGGTCTGAACCCTGAGGACTGCAGGACGCCCCCTTTGCCTCATGAAGCACCATGGTACAAGCTATTTAAAATCCCAGAAGAGTGAATCGACTTGGGGAAGCAAAATAAAGCAGTGAGGGACTAAGCCCTCTGGTGAGAATAAAAGCTCAAGCTTGCAGATTCCAGCTCTAACCCTTATTCACAGTGCTTCCTTCAAACAATGATTCTGTTCTTCTAGGCCTCAGCTTCTCCATCCATAAGATGGGATACAGATTGAATAATGAGATCACCTTATGAGGCAGATAATGTATGCATAGCCCTAAGCACAAGCTAATCACCCAATAAGTAGCTACTGGTGTTATTACCCCTTATTTTATTTTATTCTATGTATTTGTTTTGGGGGGGTGGGCATTTCAGCCTGCCCTGGGGGTGGGGCTGGCTTGGCATGTGGTGCCTGGATTGCTGTTCGTGTGCTTCCCTAAGCTTGCCTAAGCAGGCTCTTTAGACGGCTGAGCTATCTCCCCGGCCCTGTTTCCCCTTATTTTTTGTCTTGACTCCTAGCCATTTAACTGTCGCTTCTCTCCTTTTCTCAGGGTTCACAATGCCCGCACTTTAGTGCGTATCTTTCTTCTCTCTTCTTTCAGCAGCAGCAGCAGTCATGGGATCTCCTGGCTCTGAGCCACTCGGCTGCTCCATTCTGCCCTCATCACCACCCCAGGTTCCTAGAGAGGCAGGGAACCCAGGAAGTGGGATCCTGCCTGAAGCCGCAACCTCCCTGCTCCGTCTCTTTCCTGTATCTGCATTCTCAACCATCCTCTGTACCGCTGCCTGCTTTCGTACACTGTTCACTCCTAGATGTTTGCTGCCCTGGGCAGGCTCATGCTGAGACTGCTGGGATACCAGAGGATCTGGGGCACGGACTTTGCCTCAAGGAGCTCCAATCTGCTGAGCTCCATGGAGCCCACAGACAAAACTCCCACCCTCTTCCTCACAGCTTGAGTTGCAGCTTCCTCTCAGGCCCCGAAACCCAAATTCCTTCACAAAACTCTCCCTGAATGGTGCTGGATTGAAAGAATTTCCCAAATCCCCCCAAAGACACTGTTCCTGGTTGAAAACTATATCTCCAGTGTACTTTTTTCTTCTGTTTAAAACTGTGTGTCTCAGTTGACATAGTGTCAATGGATGACACTTTAAAATCCATTTTCAAAATACATGTAGTCCTACCTGGTTCCTGAAGATAGAGATCCGCATAGCTGTCTATGTTATATTTTTAAATCCTGGGGACTGGAACCTCTGGACTCCCCACAAGAGAAGAAGAGCTCCCCAGAACCATGCCGATGCCACCAGGGGGAGGCTGAAGAGCTGTAAACAAGAGAAGGGAATGAGCATTTTTGGAAGTGGAGAATCCAGGGTCACACCCATCCTTCCAGCTCAAGGACTATGGTCTACTTGATAGCCTCTTAGATGCCCCAGCTTTGTTTAAGGGTCTTCTTCTATAGAAATCCTTCTTTGTGCAGCTCTGCCTATAGTGCAGGGTGGATTCTCTGTGGACGGCTACATCTATGCACAATTTCACTTTCTCTTTCTGCTACTTGACTGCAGATTTTTTCTGAAAAGAGGGCAAATTCTACTAGATTTTATGCCCCTCCCCCATAACTCCTTCCCTGAATTTAATACCTGATGTCTAGTGCCTGCTCAATAATTAAATACATGATGCAGGGAGGACAAGAAAGAGAGAGGAGAAGGAAGGAGAGATGAGGGAAAGAGAGAGGAAGAGGCAGAGGAGAAAGGAGGGATGTGGAAGTGCTCTCCTAAAGGAACAGTGTGCTCTAAACAATACAAGGAGGCGTTGCCACACATTTTGTCTGCCAGGTGTGTCACTTCTCCATCCCAGGAATGAAAAAGGGACAGATTCAGATTCCCCTTCCTGCGCTGGAAGGAGATACCCTCCCCGCTCAGTGTCCCCGTATGGAGGCTCACGGTGTATGGAAGGCATAGGGCATATGTTTCTGACTTGAAGGAGCAGCAGCAAACTCTTTGGATGGCCGAGGTACCTCAGTTCAGCAACCTTGAGCAAGACCAAGTAGCTGGTAAGAAATCCATCAGCACCACTACTAGATTTCAGAATAGGAAGTGGTCAGGCACAGTGGAGGTACCAGCAGCCGGGCCCTCCAGTCCAGTCTCGGTGGGAGTGCCCACGTAAGGACACAGCCCACAGCTGGCAGGCACTGAGCGGTAACGTGAAGGGCCTGGGCTCAGAAGCTTGCACAGAAGGAATGCACTCTCACACCGCTCTGCTTCTCCCTAAGACACGGGGGCCTCAGATTCCTGGGCCCTAACCCTGGGGCAGGGTGAGGTTCTGCTACAGAATGAAGAGGTGAGGCAGGCCCAGAAGAATAGAAAGCTGGGCCAGGAGCCTCAGATTTTATTGCCAGAGCTGCCAAGAGCGGTGACCTGGCCTTGAGCCATGTTTTCCCCACCTTGGCTTCATCTGCAAAATCTATTTTCCCAATCAAGGTGGTTCCACCTCTCAGCCTGTTTTCACAGACTCTTCTTGAACTAAAATGTACCAGTTGGACTAAAAATGATTTTTATTTAAAAAAAAAAAATGTGTAGGCTGAAGCTCTCGTTATTTCAATGCAAAAATAAAGTCTTTTTTCTCTCTCCATATAACTTTGCTCTTTCTTCCAGTGTTGCTGACCAAATGAAAGTGTATTCTGCTGTAAAATTCCCTCTGCCCTCTATGGCAAGGAGCTGGTTGCTCTTCCTAGAATTCAAAGAGTCCCATCCAGTCATTCACTCAGCAAATCCTTTATCGTACACATGCTGTAACTAAGTAAGACTACAGAGAAACAAAGCCTGCGTTGGTTTAGATTTAAAGTGCTGCTAAAATTCTCCTGTGCATGAAGTGTAACTGGATCATAGGGGACCCTGTACACTCCTCCATGGATGAATCCATTGATAAGTTTAGTAGCTGAAAATGCTATTAAGAGGAGGGGCCCGGTTGGAGGTGGTTACTTGGGCCGGTAGTCTCTCTCTCCCTCCTCCATGCTTTCCCTCACTCTCTACTTCCTGGCTACCCTAAGTTAGGCACTTTTTCCTTAACCATGCCCGTGACATCCTGTTTCTACCATGGAGCCAGACAGTCATGGACTGAAACTGTAAACCAAATTAAAGCTCCCATCCTTTAAGTTATAGGTGTCAGGTATTACGTCTCATTGAGAGGAAAGTAACTATAACAGAGACTAAGCCTTCGAAAAGTTTCTGTCCAGGGGAGAGAATTTAAAGAAGAAGGTATACATACAATGTCACCAGCCTCATGCAGCATGACACCATAGGAGGTCTCGATTGATCAAAATATCAGTGATCATTCAGCCTTTAAAATATTCAGTTCCTTACCAAACCCATCCAGGATCACTTTGCCCTTAGCATTTGAAAGGCCTAAGTTTTGTGGTTAGGAGAATAGCTTTGTTGAGTTATTTGAAAGACATGCCTGCCCTTCTGGGCATTTCCATGTCTGTCACTCTCTTGTTGGCTGTCTTAATCTAGAGGTTCACCTCTCTGGGCCTCAGTCTGCTTGCCTGTCAATTGAGGGGGTGGAACTACCAGGCTTCTCAGACCTTTAGACTCTAACATTTTATGATCTGTGCTTAAGACTGAGATGACATTGCTCAGCCTGCTGTCCCAGAAAGTAGCCCGCCAACTTTCATAGAAACAATCATCATTAACCTATGCTGATTGGTCAATAAAACCATCACAATTTTATAGCATGAAACTTGGGACTTGCCAGGATTAATGCTACGGATGAGCCGTGTGGAAGTTCAGCTTTAGAAATGGAAATAGCCAATGGGTCAGCTAATGATTCAAAGAGACACATACTTGAACTTATTTTGGTTGAAATAAGAACAGCTCACGGAGAAACTGAGACATACATCAAATAATCTCATGGTTGGAAGAGCACAGGTCAGTCAGATTTGCTAGGGGGAGGAGGGATTGGAACCATCTGGGGTCAGGATTGGTGCAAGAGGGGTTGCCTGATTACAGCATTGTACTCCTGTCCCAAATAGATCTTGGCCATCACTACAGTGGCACCCTGGCAGCCAGCAGTCAGTGAAGCAGTGTTGGAACCTCTTATCTTTCCTCACACTTAATCTACTCACTATCTGTCCTGCTTCTTAAATTTAGTGTAATTTCTTCCTGACTCTCTATTTTTCCCCTCTTGAACATGACAGAATTCTGATCTTTTTAGCTCACCTCCAAGATTTTCCTATTTTGTGCTGCCTTGATTAGAAATAAGAGTTATCAAGTGTTGTCACCTACTATGTGCCAGACAAGTACTCTGTACTATGTCCTTGAACAAGAGAATGGATGATGTTTGGACTTTTCTCACCCTTTCATAGTTGAGAGAGCTGAAGTCCAGAGACTTCCAGTAACTCGCCAAGGTGCACACTGTGTGGTTGGTGGAATGAAGATTCAACCTAGGTCTACTTGTTTCCAAAGCTTTTATTCCAGCATCTAGCTCCATCCATGCCCCACTCGGTATCTGGGCCACATCTACTTGGAGTCCCTCAAGAGAGAATAAGGTAAGTGACCCTCTAAATTATTGGTAGCTTTGTCGAAGATGAGAGACAAAATGTCAACAAAGTAAAAAAGAGAGTGAAAGGTGTGAGATGCATTTGAGCAGGAAAGCAGAGATCCTGGATAAGAAAAATCATACCAGGGCACAGGAGTGATGCGTTTGGAGGCCGTGGAGGTGAAAGCAGTCGGACATGGTGCAGGTAGGGGCATGACAGCTAGAAACGAAATGGAGGGCATTTAAGGTTGCAGTGAGATGTGGCTTTTGGCACAGGTACAAGAAGGTGCATTACAGATGCTGTCCATGGCCAGACAAAGGAGACTAGGAAGGTCACCACCCAGCTTCCCTGAGTCATCTACAATGGCCATTTAACCCAGAAGAGAAAGCCAAAGTCAATTAGAGGTATGAATAATATTAGTTACAGATCCTATGATGAGTGCCAGTTTTTTTAAAAATGTATACACATACACCTACAACCTACACGACTGCCACCTTGTCCCACACAGATAGCAGCGGCCTTGTGACACTGTCAGAAAGCCAAGCCTCCAGGTGAGTGACAGGCAGGGAAGCCATGCTTTAAGAAAGCTGGTTGTACACATGCATCAAACATGGTTCTGCAGAAAAGGCTTCCTTGGGGCACTTGTAGGCTTTGGTTTCCCATCTTCAGCTCAGAGATGAGTTTGCGAGTCCAGGATAATCAGAAGGGTATGCTCCAGGAAACACTGCCCACGGACTACCATGCTGTGGTCATGGGGATCTTTGTGTGGCTGGGAGGATCTTTTCAGCTTAGAACAGCAGCAGGTATTCCTGCTGTTGAGATATCCCTAGCTGGAAATGCTCTAGACGCAAGTTAGGAAGTTGACAAGGATGTGAGTGGTTATTATGGATGTACTTAATTAACACTCCTGTTAATAAAAGACAGAGCATGGTGCTGTATATGTATTCTAGATGCTTGATTAGCAATACATTATGTGAATGCTTTAATCAGGGCTACTAAGATAGTCTTTCTCAGACAGACACATTGAAGGAAGTACCTTATATGTGAAAAACGTCAACCAGGGCCACAGAATTTTTCCAAGGTGTAAGGGTCATTCCAGCTCTGGCTCCTTTGTATGCTGTCATTCAAATAACATAAGCCTCAGGTGCCTTACCTGCAACTCCTGCATGGGGCCCATGCACTAAGGCCTGTCCCCCAACCTTCTTCTTCCTTCTTGGGGAGCCCAACCGCTATCTGGTTCCCATTGTGTGGCCGCTGCACCCGCTGCCCGCTCTGCCCCGCTCACCCCACCTCACATCTGAGCCTGCTGCCTTCTGCCACCCTCCAGCTCTGAGCATAAGCATCATTTCCTGGGGGCCCTGCCATGAGGACCGTGCCAGATCTTTCCATTACAGGTCATATTGATCACGGGTGCAGAGTTGCATGCATTGCTGCGGTTATTTAATTCTTGCTTATCTCCTGCATGGGCTGCAAGGTCTCAAGAAGAGGCACCGTGTCTGTATACCTCACTCCACAGTGGGAGCTCAATTCACGTGTGATGGTTGGATGAATAAAATTATCAATAATCTGAATCAATCAGCTGACATAAAATGGGATGATCCACCTTGTAACAAAAATAAAAGGATAGCTTATTCTGTCACCACTACACCCTCTCTTGATATATGACCCTTAACTTCAACAACATACAATCTCAAATTATAAACACTGCACTTACAAATGCCCCTTCTGCCAGCTGCTTACTGCCTGCCACAGTTCTATCAGCCGAATGAACAGCACCTTAGAACCTCTCACACACGGGTAACTGTCAGATTCCCCACTTTTCCATTGCTTCCTTTTTTTTTGCTCAAGCAAACCTCCTGCCCTCCAGTCCTCTTCCCATCTCTCTTCTAGGATCTAGCGCAGTTGAGGACTCTGAAATGTTTTCTTAACACATCAGCTATTAATATCTTGAAAGAAATCTGTTTCTCCCTCACTTTCCCTTCCCTGTCTCATCTTTCCTCTCTCCCCCTCTCTCTTTCCTGTCTCTTCCCAGTCATCCTATTTGTGAAACAAAAATTGACCTTAATCGTGAAAGACAAACGCCAGGGCAGTGCTCAGGTAATCTGTCTGAATCAACAACAGGGGAGATAGAATTAGATGTCATAAAGAAACAGTGTCACCAACCTCGGGAGTCCTTGAACATGCTAACAGCCTTCTCTACAGTCCCCCCAAAAGTCTGTCTCTTAAGCATCCTCTAATGCATTCTGCTTTTTCAGGAGACTGGCTTTTGGAGTAAATGCAAGAGCTAGTGTAACCAGAGTTTAGATGTATTGTTTAATTACACAGAAATAGTGCTATATGCTGGTGCATTTCATTCTAGCTATGCAGGGTCTCAGCTGCTCTGAATAGCTGAGTTTGGAATATGAATCAAGGGTGATTTTTATATTACTCCCATGAAAAAGACCTGAACTTCTGAGCTCTTTATTTTTTTAACTTTCATCCTGTCCTCTAAGAAGCTGGAAGCCATCTGGTTATCATGGAGCAAGTTTCATTAGAAGAAAGATCACCTGAATTTTATGAGCGCTGGCAGTGGCCTGGTGCTCAGGCCTTTGCTGCAGGATCTGTGCAGAGGTCTTGGACATTCGACCCAGAAGGAGCTCCCAGCTGAGGGGCTCCTGGGATGCTTAACAAACAAAGTTCCAAGACCAAGCACAGTCTTGCAGCTGCTGTCCCAGCAGCACCCACCTCCTAGAACTCATCCCATTACCCTGAGGTGGCCCGCTGTGTCGCTGGTAGGGATGGACTTCCCCTCTCTCTCCACCTCTTCTCAGCATCCACCCAGCCCTCAAGGGAGCGCCTGTGGGCACTGGATAATAGAAATCGCAGCAGCAGTAGCAGCCATCCTCTCACTGAGCATCTGCTGGCAAGCATGGCCAAGCAGCCCCCAAGTAGGAAGGACTTTTCCGGACCTGAGCTGAGACTCATGTAAATTACACAGACTGAGCTCAGCAAGCTGAGGGGTGAACATCTCTGGCAGCCTTTTTCAAAGCCACTGAACATCCTGGGCACTGACCTGAGCATGCTTGGCTTTCTTATCCAAAGAAAGTACTGAAAACAGAATCCAGTATAGACAAAACCCAAATGGCCAGTGCAAGATGTGTACAGAAGAGAAGCCAGGCTGTGTGTGCCCTAGAGAAAAATGATCGGGGACCCGACAGTAGGGTAAGAGGAAAAGGGGACAGAGCAGTGGGCCAAAAGGTGGGAATTGGAATGAAAGGAGCAGTAGAACTTATGCACCTCCAGGCGCAAGACTCAGGCTGGGGCTGTGAAGAAGGCTGCTGTATGACGCACACCTGGGCAGCATCACAGATTTCAAGCAAGTGGGACACTAAAGGGCACAGGATTCTCAGCCACTGGCTGGGGGAAAAAAAAAAGTTTCAGAGACACAAAACTTTTTGCAGCAGGTGGGGCTCTGAGGTGTTATGTAAATGAGCCGAGTCCACTTTTAAATGCTCCAGGGAGATTCATTTGTTCAGAGGAATTTAAGAAGACTAAATGAGTTGCCATTGCCAGCTACCCCGTCTGTGAGCCTGCTCTCACAAAGCAGGCCTTCCAGAAGTGGGACAGCTGGGCTGACCCTGGTTGATATTTGATCAGCCCACCCTGGTTTCTGATGAGCAGCGAACCACTGATTATTGCCACTGACGGCAGTGGTGTCCTATTTGTAGCAGTCTCCGGGGAAGATCCACAACCTTTTTCAAAAGCTCATTCCAACTTCTAAACTTCTTCCAGTCTGAATCGTCTCCTCTGTCCCCAATCCCACACCTCCACCCCTTTAAAATGAACAGAAGGGGTCGCCTCTCCCCACAGTCCCTGTGTGGGCTGGGAAGTCATTCTGACTTCCTAATTCTGCTTTTCTTTTCCCATAGCATCCTCTGAGGTTGCCCTTCTTCTCCCAGAAAAGTGGGGCCTTTGGGTTAGAGACCAGGCATGCGCTTAATGATGACCTGAGGGGATTCCAAGGTGAGGTCCCTGTGCTGTCACTTGTCCGCTAGGTCCTCTTGGTTTCATGATCCGAGCACTGTGACCACAGGCTTCTCATCTATATAAGGCAGATGGGAACAGTAGCTTCCATTAAGGGGTCACAGGTTTAAAATACACACACACACACACACACACACACACACACACACACACAGGTTCAGTAACCTCTATTTGTAACACTCAGGAACGGACCATTTTTTTGGATTTTGAATGTTTATGAATTTGAAATATTGTATATACACAATGCCATCTCTTAAGGATGGATCCCAAATTTAATTTTTTTTTGTTTTTTTAGGAAAGGGTCTATAGGGTGTTCAGGGTCTCACTGCTAGATCAGACTCCTAGTGATCGGCCTGTTTACAGCCTCCCAGGAGCTAGGATTACAGGCACACACAACCACGCCCAGTCTCAATTGCCATCTGGCACTCCAAATTTGAACACAGAATTCATCTGTGTTTCATACACAGCTTGTACTATAGGTAATTTTGCACTGCATTTTAAAATAATTTTACACAACAACAAGGTTCTGTAGTACAGAAACTTCCACCAGTACTGTCATAAAGTTTTGAGGTTTTCAGCACTTTGGACTTCAAATTTTGAGGTTAGGGAAGCTCTGTGGAACCAGGCACAAGTTGGCTGTGACTGTCACTGTTGTGCTAGTCCACTTGCTGTGACAGCTTCTTACATCTGATTAGGTTTAAATCACGTTAAAAATATCTGTTGGAACCTGAAACACAAAACAAAACTAATCTTTGAGAAATGAGAATATCAGACATGATTTCTACCTGGAAAAGCCCGTGCGTGAGTTGGCAGGGCCACCCAGACACAGACGTACATGCCCGTCCAGGCCCCCACTGCCAGGTGGCCAGGCAGCTTTGTTATTTGTGAGGCAGCAGATTTCCTGGCAAAGTGCCTTCCCTCCTGAGCTCCCCGGAAAGCCCCTGAGGTCTCACGGGCCTCTGATCCCTGAAGTTTCCTGGAAGACTTGGCAGAGGTTCTTCAGCCAAGAACAAGAGGGAGGTGAGAGAAGGGAGCATGAGGGGCCCCACATCACTGGGCACACTCCCTGCCTTGGTTTCTGTTCCGTGTGCCACCCCAGTCATTTAACCTAAGTCTCAGACAATGCTGCAAAGCGCTGTAGTTGGACGTTGTCCTGTGTCACCCGGATGCCTTTTCAAGATTAAAACACTCATTTCTCAGGGCTCAGAAGCTTCTGAATCTCTACTTGCCTGAACAGGGCCATGCCCCACTTCCATTGAGTGGTTGATAGGTGGCTTTAGAGGCTTGGTGCTCTCACTCAGGCCAGGGCCACTCTGTGGAGCCATTTGGGTTCAGAGCTCCGTGTCACCTACACCGCTGCCCAGCATCCCTCTCTGCCCACACCTGGAGCCTTGTCTTCCCACATAGGTGCTAGGCACAGAACAACTCTGCAGTAAGCTTCCTGCACGATCATCTCTTAGTGGAAACCTGGAAAGGCTCAGAAAGGTTGAGAATCTTGCCCTGGGTCCCATTGTTTCCAAATGATAGAACTAGGCTCAAACCCAAGTTAATACAATAAGACTATTGTTTTCGGTACATGAAATAAAGTCCCCCATTAATCCTATGAATTCCATATATAATCCTTGCATTCTAAAACTTCCCAAAGAAGTAGGATGTATACTTCATACCAGCAAAAGGCCACATGAGATCAGGTTTAGGGTTAGAACAGATGACAACTTTGATTCCCTGCCCTCACTGGAGGTGCAGCCGTGACTTCTCCAAATGCTGTCTCAGATGACACCAGTCCACAAAGGCTCAGCCAGATCCCTGCAGCAGTGCTCCCAGGACATGAGCACCAGGGTCTACCATGCCACCCGCTCCTCACGCCACTGTGCCCGGCCACCTGCCACCTCTGCACGGGCTTCAGTTTCTTCATTTATATAATAGAGGTGATAGTTCTGCCCCTAAATTGTTGGCAGAGTTAACAAGTATGAATGAAATCTTCTTACACTATTTGAAATGCATAAAATCGCTTACTGCAGCAGGGATGCATAACCCAGAAAAGAGGAGCGTAGATGGTACTTGCTCAGAAGTCCAGGGCTGTCCTTCCGGCTTCTCGCCAACTGGCTTCACCTTCGCATTCCTGGCCCTTACAGCGAGGCTGCTGATCTCCCAGAGGAGACTCACACCAGCATTCACGGCCCACCTGGAGCAGCACAGGATGCCTGCATAAGCAGTGGATTGCATATTTGGGGCCTGGGTTACAGACCTGATTTTCTCAAAAGTTAGCTCTAATTCAATAGGCCTTCTCACTCTCTGAGACTGACTTCTTTATTGGAATGAAGAGATCGGACTGCATGCTCCTTGGTGCCCCTGCAGATGTGTGGGATGCTCTAGCATCTGGTGGCCTCTGGACAAAGTGTTCCCCCTCCTTCACCCACTCCAATGGGCTCTCCACCTCGGCAGCCCAGGTTAGGAAAAACAGGGAAGAAAGAAGACTGATAACAAACCTAGGGTCCCTCAGAGCCCCTGGCACCCCAGGACAATGATAAGCCACGCTGGTAGCCCTTTTCTGAGGAATGCGTGAAGGCTGCTTAATTCAATGCCAAACCCTCACAAGACCGCCATGGGGGTGCACCGTGCAATTGGCTCTCCCACTCCAGCTGGCCATCTGCTTATACCAAGCTTCACTCTGCACTCAATGGTCCACCTTGAGAAGCATTTCAGGACTGACATCCTGATTGGACCATAAGTTAAATAAACACACTTAAAAAGGAAAACGTGCTGGAAGAGCAATGAGTAAGTCCAAACCTAAGCTGAGTAGTCCACAGTTGTTCACAAAATCAGTTGCCAAGTTAATGACCAACACATTCTGCCGGGTGAAGCCCTCCCAGCTTTCTCCATGCACTTTGGCACACAGGGCAAGAGGAAAAGAGGCAGCTGTTAACTGTCACCACGTGGGAGGTTTGCAGCACTCTTATTGCAAAAGACAGATGTGCTTCTCAGAAACCAGGGCTTGCTTTACAAACTTGTGGAATGTTTCCCCAGCAAAATCTGTCTCATCACCAGCATGCTGTGGTTTATAGGGAGACAGCTTTCACTTGGAAAATGTTTTTAATGGTCCTTCTCAGGGGGAGAACGAGTGATGGTGGAGAGAACAGGAAGAGCTTTAATTCCACTCATCATTCATTCATTCATTCATTCATTCATTCATTCATTCATTCATTCATTCAGAGGTACCTGCTAAGTGCATGCTGCATGCCATTTATTTGACAGTCAGCCAAACATACGTGAATTCCATGTGATTTCAGATTGCTCTTTTAGAATTTAAGTAGAAAATGATGATGATCAACTGTTGTCATGCATTTCTAAGGAACCATTTGTCAGTGTACTTTGGCACAGGCATTATAGCAATAGGGCCCTCACACATCCTGTGCCATCTGCGCTGGCACTGCCTACCAGCAGAAGCGATATTTGTAGAAGAGCTACATAAACCCAAAGCACTGAGTCAAAGGCTTCCACCCAGTGAAGGCCAAGAGGTCATCTCAGAAGCAACTCGAGTGAATGGGGTGCTGTGTTGAGATATGGTCTGAAGCCAGTGTGGATCAGGGGACAGAGTGTCCTGGCCCTCAGGAAGGGAGGGGTATTGAGCAGCCTGGCTTTCTATTTTTTAATTAATTTTATTGAGAAACAAATAGCAATGAGACAGTTTCAAAACAGGTTAGTAGGACAGTTTCAATGATTAATATATTGCATATTGTTGTCTTCATAGTAGTTATTCAGAGTACAAGATTCAGACATGATATCCTGTCCAAACACTATTAGTACAAATCTGTCTTCTCATTGAATTAAGAGACAGTAGCTGTGTATCTATCCTAACTATTTTGTATATACAGATACTTCATTTATATCCCCTTTTTAGTTTTGTTTTGTCAGAGATGTGTATTCCATTGCCATTCAAGTATTGTAGGTGTGTGAATTCAGCAAAATAATCCAATATAGTCCAGTAGTCCATAATAGTAGTAGGTTATCCATAGGACTGGCAATGTCAGAAGTTGTTGACTTGAGCCTTTTATAGCTCAGCATATTAATATGGCTTTACTTTTTATACATTTTTATACTTTTCTGATGGATTGTTAAGACCAAGATAAAGCAAGACCTATATAACAAGAAATGTAACTTCTGTATCTGACAAGGTCAGTCTGATCCCCTCAGGATTTACTGGCCTTTCTATTTTGGAAGCTACATTCTAGCCTCCTTCAGGCCTTTTGATCAGAAGGGCTTGACAGTTGTTTATCGGCTCTTGGAAATGCATTTATACTAAGATTTAGCTCCATTTTCCAGGGGAAAGATCTGCACCCATGGCCACAGATAGAGCCCACAATCTGCAGTGTCCCTCGCTGTTCAAGAGTCAGGCAAGGGTGTGAGCTCCTTGCTGCCAGTCAAGAGCTGGCGTCCAGCATGGGCAAGTTAGGCAGAGCAAACTTGGGGGTAGCTAAGGAGGTGAAGTTCAAGGTGGTCAGTCCCTGTAGAGTACTTGCTCTTGGGACTTGGGAAGCCTAGCTGTTTATCATGCTGAGAGCTAACCGCAGAAGTCATAGCTCCTCGTGAGTTGACTCCAGGGATAACTGCGCGCCTCACCTTCTGCCTGTGTAATTAACCAGCAGTTGTTCCTGCTTTGTGGAACATGGACCTGGCAGCCCCTGGGAATCCCTGTGGGGACACTCTCAGTCTGACTGGCAGACAATTGGCAGGAACTGAAGCTTCTGCAATGCTTAAGGAAGAGGACAGAGGACAGCGGATTTCTTTCTTCGCCACATGGAATCACACCATCCACCCTTCCCTCTCTCCCTTAGAGCCACCCTAAATCTATAGAATTTGGCTATAGCAAAGAAACTTTCATGACCCTAAGGAAGATTTTACTGTCATACAGAAATGGACACTTCCTCTTAGAATACCCAAAGACATACAGCTGGCCGGGCAGGGTGGGAAATCCTGGCTGCTCACGTCCAGAGCATCCACTTGCATGTCCTGCTCTCCAAGCCCCTACAAGACATACAATCCTCAGCAAGCTCAAGCCACATAATCCCCCTCAGAGAACTCACTGCAATGCTTTAACTCCCCTTTCTAAGCCTTCAGCACAAATTTCTCTTTAAATTCCAGAAGTATTTTTTCAGGTATTTAAGGATTTTTCAAATGCAACCTGAGAGCACTCTGTCTTCTCTCTTGCTTAACCCTATCCAGTCAGTTGCACTCTTGCCTATATCTTTTAAATTTAGATACAAATCTATTCTGCCTCTCTGGGAAGCAAATGATCACATCTTGTAGCCAGGGGGCCACACGGAAAGCTCTAGAAGAGCTACAGGTCTTTAAAAAAAAAAACATGCATATCCAATTTATTTTCTTTAAGAGTATGGTTCTTTTTTCTTGCCTTTTCTTCCTTTTTTTTAAAAAAAAAGAGTAGAAAGAATTTATTGAGAGAAAGAAAGCTCTGTCTGAGAAGGACCAAAGGGGACCCAGAAAGTTGGTTGCCCAAGGGCTACAGCTCTTGAAGAGCAGTACAAAGCCACTGACTGACTGGCTTCCGCTTGAGAACTCTTACAGCGTAGATAGGGAAGCTCAGAGGTCTGCATCCCTCTGTCTTCATCCAGTCTGAGCTGTCCACACTCAGGAACTGAAATCCCTTCTTCCTGAAGTGACTTCATCCATTTTCATGGGAGAAGAGGATGCTAGAACCCCATCCTTCCCCTCTCCTTTCCCAGTGCCATCTGCCTCTTTCCAGGTAATTACATCCTCCATGTGATTGACTTTCCAATGTGTCAACATGACCCCCAGATCCTGCAGAGCAAACCCTTGCTCTGCTCTAACCAAGCATCTCAGGTCCATTGTTCTCGGGACCTAATCCCACGATGACTCCAAACACACACCCTGCTAATTTCTGTAGAGGTCAAACCTTCTGCACAGTGAAGAGAGTGTCCTGAATAGAGTAGACTGAGCTGTCACCTCTGTGTCCCACCAGAATGTCTATCGAGCAACCTAAGGTAATGGCAAATGTCTGTGCTTTCAAGTCCCTGGAACTTGTTCTCAGTCCTCAAAGAAAACAGGCCCACTTTCATCAGCAGTGTCTCCCTCCTCTCCCATTCTGGACACCTGGCTTTTCATAGCCTGCTGTGCATGTAGCTCAGAGCTCTCAAATCCCTGGTCTCCTGGGAGGCTTCCTCTGTGTGCCCCTCCTCACTGAGATTAGGAATGGATTGTTTCTGTTAAACATTATCTATAAAATAAAGGAATTAAGTAGAGCAATCATATATCCTGTTACTATGTTGGTTCCTGGGTTAACTCCTTCCCCCTCAAAGGTATGAATGGGCCTGACTTGGTGCTGTTATTTGCTCATAAAATTGAATAGATGGATACTGAGGAATGGGAAGAACCAGGGAAAGCAGCTGTTGATAGAGAAGATGCAGATGATGCAGAAAAAGGCACTGGATGACACCCTTCCCCAGAAAAGTGATTGGAATCTTGACAGGGCAAGGGGGAAGTAACCAACAACATTTACAAAGAGAAGCCATATACTATTTTGGTTGTGCATCTTGTTTGGAATTCAGGCCCGGAGTGGGGATTAAAAAAAGAGAAAGACTGAAGAGTAAAGGGCTGTGACTGTACTACATCAGCAGTTTAAAACTCTAGGTTTTCAAGCTGGAAAATGGAACCTCAGTTTCCTCATCTGCAAAAGGAGATGTGGACTGGGGCTTTCTCGCTTGTTAGGAATGCAGAGGACCCAGCTTTGTCCTGGAACTGAAAGCACCGGAACAGATTCCCATGCAATGCTGTGCAAGCTCAAGTGTGGGACAGCCTCTCTGAGTTTCCAAAGCACAGACCCCAGAACAGGACCTCAGCCTGCTGCACCATGGAGTCACCTAGGAAAATTTAAAACCCCATGCCCTCAGAGGAACCTTCTGGAGTGCTGGGTAGAGCACTGGTTAGCCCGTCTGTTCACTGGGGTGGTCTTCATACATGTGTATAAATTTGTCAGAACTCATGAACTGAGCCCTTCCAATGGGTGCACTGCAGTCTATGCAAATTGTATCTCAATGAAGTTGAGTTTAAAGAAAACTACACCTAAACATAAATCACTTATTTCCAGTAAAGCTGTAACAGAGAGCACTGTATTCAAGACTTTCAACATCACCTTCCAATATAGTCCACTTCTTGCCAGGACTGTGCTCAGTCACCAGTGTAAGTTGAGATATTTTCTCAGGATACAAGTCAGTGTCTCTACCTGATTATTAAAATACTCCCCCTTGGGGCTGGGGAGATGGCTCAGTGGAATAAACACTTCCTTGGTAAGCACAAGGGCCTGAGTTCAATCCCCAGTTTCGCAAAAAAAAAAAAAAAAAAAAAATTCCCCCTTGTTCCACACACAGGTGCAAAGCCCCATGCATATCATTAGGGAATCTGCATGGATATCCCTAAAACCTCTCCAGCCAATCCTGTAAGGCAGCAGGGCTGGGGGCTTTCTGAGTCTATCTCACAGGGGCCAGCAGTCAGTGTGGCTTCTTTAGGGTCCCTGACTGCAGAGTGGTGATTCAGGGACATGTGAAACTCCTTGTCCCTCTTCGATTTATGGTCTGGCTTGGAACACAAGCCACAGACCCAGGCAAGGGGAGGTATGCTGTGCCCAAGTGGGGCTGCTCCCATTATTGCAGGCATCCAAGCCACCCACAAGAGAGGAAAGGGCATGGCGGCCTGCTGGAGCTCGCAGACACTCACTTCCAAAGTAAATTTTGAGAGCCTTCCTCCTAGTCCGATTCCACTTGGGCTTTCAGAGATGAGTAAGGGAAAATCAGAAAGGTCAAGTGTTTCCCGAAGGCCTCACAGCTAGGAAGGTAGAAGGGTCGCCCTGAAACTGTGCCTGCAGGCTCCAGAACACAAGCTCTTTCCAAATGCCACCTGCGCCCTACCAGCCCCAGGCAGGGATAGCCCGGGGATCTCCTCTCCCTTATCGATTTTCCAGAACAAATGGATTGGCATACTGTATGACACTCTGATGCTCTCAAGTTCCCTAGGACCCAGCAGCAGAAAGGTGGGCCAAAGTCACAGTGGCAGAAGGAGGGTGCAAATAGCTCCCTGTCTGAGTGACATCCACGCCGCCTGCGATCTCAGGGAATGCGCTGAGCGGAGGCCAGGTGCTTGGCGCCGCCTCTGAAAGAAGAACCGCTGTGTGTGGGGGGGAATAATTCAGCTCCAGGAGGGAGGGCCCCGTGAGCCACACTGCCCCTCCTCCTTTGCCAGGGCAACGTAGGATGTCAGACAACACTGTGGCTGCCTCGTTATTGGGCTGCTCGGCCATTGTCCCCAAGACAATGGTTTCCGGCCCTGGCTTTGTGCAGGGCTGCCAGCTGAGGTTATTAACCACGGGAGCTGCCTTTGAGGGGCATCCAAGGGAGGGGTGAAAGGTCACTGGGAGCAGCGAGGGGAGCGGAAGTGGGAGGGAGAGGCTATACAAAAGAAAGGGATGAGCCCCTGTCCCGTCCCTCTCCCCTTGGAGGAACCCCAAACAGAGCTGCTCAGGGAGTGATGTGAGTGGGGGGCCTGCGGAAGTTCCTGCCTCTGCAGAGGAGTGTGGTGTGGACCGCCATCCGGAAGGTCTGGGGTGGGGGGTGAAAAGCAGACCGCGTCATGAGCCACATGTGGGTTTTTAACTGACCCCTGAAGCATGGAGCTGTTGCCGAGTCCTCCCACGTCCTATCTGCGGAAGCAAACTGGTAGGACCACAGTATGCTGGTTGTGGCGGGGAGAGCTGCTGCCCTTCCCCACTGCTGCCCGGGTTAGCCCCGAAGGTCTGGGACAAGGACACAGGCCTGGGTAAGCGGCGTGGACATCAGCCATCTACAAAGTAGCAGAAGTTCTGTTCATCATCCAATGTCACTTCTTTTTAATGGACAGGAAAACCAATGCCAAGACAGATGACCCATCAAGGACACAAGCCCAGTGATAGGCAGAAATAGCACTTGGAACACTGTCTACTTCTCACCCTCAGGAGGCACTGGGCCTCTGCCATCTAGCTAGGGCTTCAATCCTTGCCCCAAGTCTCTCGGGTTGCCTGAGCCCCATGACTGGGTGCAGCTTCTCAGACAATACCAAAAGATACGAGCCTCCCACAACCAGCCCGCTCGCATGATGCCAAGCCCTAGGGAGGACAGCTCTGCTCTGCCTCTCGGACAAGATCAAAGCGCAGAATGTCACCTGCCACCGCCACACCCACCTCTGCCAGTCCAGTGCCACCCAGCTCAGGGCTGGAAAGGCTAGCTCTTCAGGTGGCTCCTTCAGTATATGCTCTAGAAAGAGGCAGGTGGGGATGATAGTCAAGTGAATTATGAGATAATAAAAGCTTTGTAGCTTATCTATAAATTTGTATATGAACAGGAATTGTACAAATTGTTCCACCCAGGAAGATATGTATTACTTCACCCAACATCTGTGTCTAATGTTGCACACTATTTTTTTTTTTAATCCTGCCTCAGGTTTATTTGTACAAAGAGTGCAGGAGGACACCAGCCCCCCACAGATGGCACCCCAGGGGTCACACCAGTCCTTCTGCTTTTACACCAGTAGATAAGAAGCTTTTACCGTGGAGACTTCATGGGACCCTGGGCACCTTTGGGAGCCTGGGTTGGAGCAGAAGCTGGAGCCTGGGCCTTTGGCCGGCAAGGCCTGCGACCCTTGGCAATGCAGGCAGGGATACACTTCCAAAGCTTGGGGTGGGCACTACAGGCAAGTTGAGAGAGCCTGCAGTCTACTCCCTTTGGGATGACCTTGGGCTTGACCTCCTTGGGCTAGATGAGGGCCCTGATAGCTTCAGTGCATGCGTTCATGGCCTTTCTCACTGTTTGCTTGCATCTTCTTAAAGCCCTTCTTGTTGTGCTTCTTGGCAAAACGCATGTTCCTAAGGAAATTGGGATCTACCCCCTTCAGAGATTTGTATCTTTGTCACAAGGTGTCTTGATGCCATCTCTGTGCCATTTTCAGGACTGGTTGTGCGTGGTGTGGCTCTTGGACTTGGCCATAACTGCACTGCACACACTTAGTGTTGTACATTTTTATCTCCAGCCTTCTACTTCCACCCCAACTCTAATCTTTCTGTGGTGCCCAGCCCTGCCCTCTCCTCATGGTCCACTAGACCCCCAAAGCCAGGCGAGCTTGGGTTTCTCACTGCTCTCTCTCTCTCTCTCACCACCCTAGGAAGCCAGGCCACAGCACCCAGCTCTCCCACCCTCATTCCTCTGCCAGTTGTATTTCCAAGCCTCCTCTGAACATGGCTGGTTTCCTGGTATCTTTTTTGCCCCTGCCTGGTGAGGTGGTCTGTTAGTGAATCTGCCTTTCCTGCAGCCAGCACAGTGGCCCTCAGCTGGTAAACAGCCTGGAGGTGGGGACTCACTGGGACAAATTCACACTAAGCAGATCAAACTAAGGCAATGATGTAGTCTCCCTTCCTTTCTCTTACTCTCCATTTCTCTGGCCCTCTCTGTGTCTATCACACAAACACACACAGAGATAAACACACTCGCACTCCCCCTCACACTTAGATGTAGCTGAACCCAACCCTACAAATCGCAGGAGTTAGCTCAGACGTTCTGCCCACCTTCCTTGTCTGTCCAAAGTGAAAACCATCATCTCCCACCGTCTGCCCTCAGTTGCTTCCTGACACCGCAGGACATCTCAGGCCCAAGCACGAGCATGCAGCTACCTGAGCTGCAGTTGGGAGCCCGAGGCCTTTGCTTTCTCCTCAGCGTGCTCCACCCTGTGACACCACGTGTGTGCTTAGGTCTCCCGGCACGAGCTCACACAGGGGACAGGCTCAGTTTGGGGACCTGATGTTAACTACCTCCACAAGCCCTCTTTAGCCCTCTCCCTATAACATCCAAGAGGCCCAAACTTTCCAGAGTTCGCCAGCAAATTAAAATCCCAACCAACGCAACAAAAAGAAGGGGTGGAAGGAGTGGAGAGCAAATGAAATGTTAAAGAAAAAAATTAAGCAATACGTACTTGTATTCTCATTAGTAGGAACATGTGAGATGAAGCACATTATGTTATTAGGCCTTCTCTCGATTCAGTAAACACAGGCTGAATAAATTTATAAATATCAGCATTAAGTGAGATTTAACGGGAAGCTGTTTATCTTCCGCCTGTCAGGCAGGAGGCGACGCTCTCCATGTATCACTCACCAGACCCGCAGCCCACACCCGCCTGCCCAGGTGAGCCTGGCAGAGCCATCGCAGAGGGTCCGGTGGCGGAACGAGCTGCCTGGCGACGCATTCACCGTCGTGGGCCCTGAGCAGTGACCACTCAGGAGCCTGCTACCTGGGCTGTGTCCCTGACCCCTCCGCAGCTAGTATCTGCGTGGCTTTGAGAATGCTAGCTGGCGTCTCTAACCTAAAGCACTTCAGTATGGCTGAATGCCACCACCAAAATTCTTGTTGAAACTCATCAGCTGTGTGTGATATGAAGAGGTAGGACCAGGTGGGACCTGTATGACGTGATTAGGTCACTGGAGATGATAAACAAATTAGTCCCCTCAAAGAGTAGTGGATCGCTGAATTACCTTGAGAGGAGATCTGTTATTAAAAAAATCAGTTTGGCTCAGTATCTTCTACACATTTCTCTTACCAGGTAGCACTCTGTGCTGCCCTGGGACTCTAGAAAGAGTCGCCACCAGCATAAAGGGCCTCATGAGATGAGCTCCTGCAAACTTGGACCACTGCGATTCTAGAACCTTTATTATCTATAAAATGCTCAACCTGTGGCACTCAGATGTAGCCACCGAAGATAGACTAAGACATACTGCAACTGAAGTGTTAAAGAAAAAACAGGGTATGCTGGCACATGACTGTAATCTTAGCATGTTGGCACTCTGAGGCAAAGGATCACAAGTTCAAGCCCAGCCTGTGCAACTTCATGACTTGGCATGATTCTGTCTAAAAATATATATTCTAAAAAGGCTAGGAATGTAACTCAGTGTGAAAAACCTTTGTTCAGTCCAAGGAAGAAAGGAAAGAAAGAAGGGAAGTGGGAGAGAAAAATCAGTGCCTGCCGACCCCCTGAGACAAAGAGAGTATTCAAGGCCATTGTTCACATCCAGCTCAGAGTTGGAGGATGTGGAGAGTGGCAGGGGTTGCTAGACTCCACCATCCTAGCTAGGAACAAGACAGATGCCAGGATAGGGGCAACTCAAGGCAGCTTTAGGGAGGATGTAGACTCCTGGCACCCAGGAGTGCATCCTGGCCCTCCCTGGACCCTTGTAGGGCTTTTCCTGGATGTCTCCAGCTCTCTATGCCTTCCGTTCCTCCTCCTATTCTTACAGTCCTTCTCAGACTAAACTGTTTGTGACAATTGTCCAGTGAATCTATAAACAATGAGTCCTAAATGTTGGACCAAGACAAAGTCATCAAGGATTGGCATCTTGGGACAGGTGAGATCTTGCTGTGCGTCTCTGGTCCCTCTGATGCCCACAACTTCCCTCCCCTGACCTCAGCCCCACCTGCAGGCTGGGGCTCTATGCATGGCCTTGGTGAACCAGCAGCCTCCCAGACCACCCAGCGTGGCCTGGAGCTGCCAGCTGCCTGTGCCCAGCCCGGACCATAGGCTGTGTCTGTGACCCACTCTCTGCCCCATGCACGCGCACACATTCACAAATGAAATAAAACATACTAAAATGAAAAGGGCTGGCCAGATAGCTCAGTGGACTAAAGCACCTGCTTAGGCAGAGCAAGCGGCAGAGGTTTGATCCCTGGCATGCCATGCCGGCCCTGTCCCCTGCGGTGTGCTGAGATGGCAATTGAGACTGAGCATGGTGGTATATGCTGTAACCCCAGCTCTTGGGAGGCTGAAAACAGGAGGATCACTACCAGTCCAATCTACATAGTGAGACCCTCTAGACCCTATACCCTGTACTAAATACATACGAAAATAAATAAATAAAATCAAACCTGCCCTTTAGCCTGGTTGACACACCTGGTCCCCAGGGATTCACACCTTCCCTGAGCCACCTTGTCCTTTCTCTTCAGGTGGCATCTGTGTTGCTCCCATCTAGACTACAGAGCCCAGCAGCTGCCTGCTCTACTCTGGTTTAGTTTATTGCCAAACACTGGGAAGTTTGGGCGTCGGGAGTGTTAGCAAAGAAAGGGCCAAGTGGGCTCTTACAACAGTAGTTAGGCCTAAGTCCCCAACTTTCACAACACATGTGCAGTGACAAGTCCCAAGTAAAGAGCTGTTCACAAGTGACTGATGCCTATTTTCAGCTCTCTAAGAAGACTTGGACCCATATAAGGTCCTAACAAAGTCCCTGGGATCCAAGTAAATACTTAGGTTACACGTGAATACAGGAGAAATCTGAAAGTATGTGTTCTCTAATACTGAACACCACCCCCCCAGTCTCCCTCCTCATGCTGAGGCCCAGACCCATGGATCCACCCGAGACACGCCTCCCAAAGGTACCCAGGTGCCTTCTGCTGAGCAGCATCTCTGCAGAGCTGTGGGAGGATGCCGCACGACAAAACTGTGCAGTGGACCTGCACCCTCGCCCACGTCTGCAGCCTGAGAGGCTCACGAAGTGTCTGGGAAGACCGTCGGGCCTGATGCCATCCTCTCTGCAGAGAAATTCAGTGAAAGGAGGATGTAAGAGGGTGGTGTGCTATCCCTCCCCTGGCAAGTGGGAATGCCTGCTCTTCATTCATGAAATCAAGAGGTCCCAGAGGGGCACCTCCACAGGCCACTCCAGGCCTGGACCCCGCACTTCAGCCTTGTGGCCACCTGGCTCTACAGGGACTCAAGGTTCAGAGAGCCATGCTGCAAGGCAGCAGCTTCAGCTGCTTATTCACAGGGGCTCAGGTGCAGGTGCAAGGGAGGAGCAGCCAGGCAAGGCCTGTCCTTCAGCTACATTCACGGGGAGCTGGCTGCCTGGGACATGCGCTAGCAGCAGCTCCTAAACAAACCCAGCATTGATGTGACAGCCACAGACTCCAGTGGACCACAAAGAGAAACAGTTTCCCTGGGCCTCAGTTGGTCTGAAACCAGGCCTAGGCTTCCCTGTCTGTGCAAGTCTACCCAGGCTGTTATAACAAGACACCACTGTCTGATGGTCTTGAAGCATCCCCTTACTTCCGAAGGGTAGAAGTTCAGTGTTAGGCGCCACTCTGGTTGGGTGCATGGGGCGGGGTCCGACTTGAAGATGGCTTTCTTCTTATTGTGTTGTCACAGAGCAAGGTGAGGGGATTGAAAGGTTGCTAATGGTTAGCTCTCTCTCCTGCCTCTGCTTATGAAGGCACTGATCCCGTCATGAGAGCTTGACTGTAAAGATCTAATTGCTGCCCCAAGATCCCATATCCAAACACCACCCCACTGGGGTTAGAGCTTCAATGTGTAAATTTGGGGATGTGCACGCATGTAGCCCATACCACTCAAACCTCTGTGTCTACCTACAGATGCTTCTGCTAGTGTCCTTTGAGACTCCCAGCCATTGGAATCGGGTATAGACCATGCATCCATAGTTTTCAAGTGGGGTTCAAAAAGAAGGATCTCAGTAATGGCAATTAAAAAAACATTTCACTGGATTCTTCCCACCTATTTTTAGGAGGTCTGTCCACGTTCAGACTTCACCAAGTATCTCTAGATATCTCAAAATGGTTACACAACCACTGACATCAATAAAAAGAGAGAAA